>JABANP010000531.1:0-35359 GCA_013115135.1 Perkinsus olseni
TAGCGGAGCGAAGCGTGTCACGTTCGTGATTTTCAGCGATCTCGTTGTTGGTCATTTCCATGATCGTGCGTTGCGGCTACGGTCGTGGTGGTGGTAGTATTATTGTTGTTGAATATCAGTTGGACGATCATCTTGTTGTATCGTCTTAATTACTACCTCGTCCTACCATCATTACACACGACGCAGTATTATCCCAATCTGCATCACCACCACCACCCGCCCGCCACCCAAGTAAAGTCAATAGCAAACACATCCCCATACCATCTACCACAACAACAACAACAGCAACAACAGCAGGAGGAGGAGGAGGAGGAGGAGGAAGTATCAGTGGTCGTTAGTGGACTAGTAGTAGCAGTAGTAGTAGTATGACTAACAGACCTACTGATAGTAGTACCAAGAGAAGGACACTGTTTAGTAAGAAGAAAGGTGGTAGTAAGGGTAGTAAAGTAGTATTAATAAAGACAACCAAGAAGGGCGAATCACCGACTAATACCACAACTGCCCCAACTACTCCTGATGATGATGGCCTGCGGCACACAGCCAAAGGAAGAGGAGGAGGAGGGTTGATGATGAAGGAAGGGACTCTTAGTAGGCATGGTGATACCACCAAAGTAGTAGGGGGAGGGGGATTACGTTCATTATCAGTACGGATACTAGTAGGTAACATATGTTAATACCACAACTCTACCTACTCTCACCAGCGCTACTGAAGGTGATAACACCACCAAGCAAGGTAGTAGTTGTAGTGATAATACGCCTCTGTCATCATGAGCATACAGGTGCTCCTGTCAATAATAATACCAGTGGTAGTGGTACTACAACCACTAGGAGTGCTGGTAATGCTACTACAACAGGGGTAGTTGGTGGGGGTCCAGGAGGGGTAGCGGCAGCAGGGAGTGGCAACAGTAGTAGTAGAAGCCCATCACCAGAAGGGAATAAGGATGATCATCTTACGGGTGTTAATAAAGAGGCGACTACTAAGAAGAAGGGACATCAGCACATACGAGCTGGTAGTAGTAGTGGGGATGGGTTGCTGTTGATGTTGATGATGGTGACAGGTCCCAGCTGGGCTGATGCTGCCTATGATGATGATGACGACGATGATGATCTTCTATTACTACCAACCAGTCGTAGAAGAGATGATGGCGATGGACCCCGTCCAACACCAGCAGGGACGGCGCGGGGCAGCAGTACTGGAAGGTCATGGGGACTTAACAGCCGGGAAGGGGCTTCATCATCATCGAGGGTGAAAGATGAACAACAACAGCAGCAGCAGCTGGACGGGACACGGAGGAAAAGGGAGAGCAACAAAGGTAGTATGATGGGATCTACTCTTCTTCATGTGGTCTTACTATGCAGACTCTGCTGCTGCTGCTGCTTCTGCCGGTGGTGGTGGGGTAGATTTACGGCGGATGCACGCTGACATGGCGTTGAAGGCTAGTGAGAGGAAGATGGCTAAGATAAAGGAAGAGGAGAGGGAGGAAGAGGAGCGAAGGAGGCGTTGTGCAGAGAAGTTGAAGGAGTTAGATCAGCGCAGGAAGGCTAAGGAACATCAACAACAACAGGCAGTAGAGAGGCAGGGTAGTACTGCAGATGATGCGGCAGCAGGAGGGGTGATGACGAGGACAGAGAAAGAGGCTAGGTTATGGCGACCTACGGGAGGTTGGGTGGATGACCATGACACGCCTACCACTGGAGCAGGGGATACTAGGCTACTACGTCGTAGAGGGGCAGCAGGGGCAGGAGGTCCTCCTCCTGCGTCCGGTAGAGGTCATTCATCCTCATCCCTCTACGGAAGGTCATCATCATCATTGACACCCGGAGGAGGAGGAGGGGCGTTCAATGTTAGGGGTACTGGAAAGTACGCTAAGGAGACTGCTTCCGAGAGGGTAATACCACACCACCCCTGCATCATCATTATTATGACTCTTCAGAGAGCCGATGCTACTACTACTACCACAACGGCCCCCGCCCCTGCTAAGGAGGGGCAGCGTAGTAAGGTGGGGAAGAGTACAAAGCATGGTGATGGAGGGGATGATGAGTACACTACCGAGAGTGGGGACCGTTATCAACAACACCAACAGCGTCATCATCATCATCATAGAACCACTGCTGGACCCTCATCCAGTGGTAGTAGCAGGAAATGGAGGAGGGATGATAACCACAGCAACAGGTAGTAGTAGTAGCCATCTTAGTATTAATAATCATTATCCCTGTTGTTGTTGACGTTAGACGACCGTCTTACACTCCCGCAGCCCGTCATCATAGACGGGATGATGGTGGAGGAAGGGGAGAAGAAGACGAGGCATCATCATCATCCAACAACCCATCAAGTATGGAAGCAAAACAACAAGAGCACTCGAAAGGAGGAGGAGGGGATACTAAAGAGGAGATGGCCAGCAGCAGCAGGAGCAGCACGAAGGCAGCTGCCGCCGGAGACGCTCCCGCTGGTGATGGGATGATGAGGGGTAGGAGCTCCTCATCGGTCGGTGGCCAACTATCAGCCTATGCTGCTGAGTTTATCCCAAGAAGGGCATCATCCAGTATGACTACTGATCCTGCTCCTGTCGGTGGTGGTGGCTATCATCATATTGTTGGGCCATACCCCTACACTGACCCTACACAACAACAGCAGCCACAGCCGTACCACCCCCCTTACTACCACGGCCCGGATGCCCATACGCCTGGGTATTATTATAACACTACTACCAGTAGATTCAATACACCAGATACTCAACAACAACAACACCACCACCCAACTCCCTCATCATCATCATCAACGATGGTAGTGGGTGGTGAAGGTGGTGGTGAAGAGCCCTCACCATCTGGTGATGGTGTGGTAGTGGGAGGAGGCACCACTATGCAGTTTGCCTACCCCCCACCGCCACCAGCAGAGTTTCAAGGCCCATCCTCAACGCCACCAATAGACGAGGACCACGGCCACCGCCGACAGCCGCAACAGCAGAGTGGTCCTCATACCTCCCCCAACCCGTCCTCATCACCTACTTCTGCTCTACCATCACCACAACAACAACATGGACCACCGTCTTCATCGTCATCATCAACCTATGAGGACGTCGGCGGTGGTGACTCTTCCACTGCTCAACCGGGTGGTGGTGGTTATTATACACAACAACAACAGCAGGGAGCGTACTTTGGTGGTTCCTATTATAACCAGCATTACCATCGAGGTGGTAGTAGTAATATCCAACCCCCCTCCCCATCGGGTATGCTTATGTATACCAACCCCCCTCCTACTACTACTAATAATCAGCAACAACAACAACAACAGCAGTATTACTATGACAATACTGGTATGATGACCATGATGCAGCATCAACCGCCCTACATCGTACCATCATCACCACCACTCTATGCTGCTGCTACCACAACAGGGTCAGTATTCCTACTCGTCATCTTACACTCGCCACCATCATCCTATTCAGATACCCTCCCCATCCTGCAGCCGCTGTACCATCGTCATCATACGCCACACCTCCCCCTCATGCAGGCGGCGGGAGTCAGTATGCGGATTACACAACATCCAATGCCCAACAACAACAAGGCTTCTATGATGGTAGTAGTGGTGGTGGGGGTTATTATGCAACAGGAGTAGCGGATGGAGTGGTACTAGCATCATCCTCATCCTCGGCGGCGATGGCGGCACATTATTACCCATCATCATCGCCTGATATGAGGTCATCCCCTTACTTATCTAATGGTATGTATGGTGGGCCAGTAGTAGGGGTACCTCCTCCCACCACCGGTAGTATGATATCATACACGGGTGGTGGAGGTGTATCACCATCAGCAACCCCACCACCAGCAGGAGGAGGGCCAGGCTCCCAGTACTCTCCATATGCTGTCATGCCACCATCATCATCAACATCAATACCCGGCAGCAGCAGCAGTATGATGATGATGATGCATCATCAACAACAACAAGGGTAATACACCATCACCATGACCGTTGTCGTCCTCAGTAGCTAGGGCTTCATATTAGATCCTCATCGTGCTAGTAAGAGTAGTACTGCTGCCTGATGCTGCTGCTGCTGCTGCCAGGTACTATGTTCCTGTTGCGTCATCATCATCACCTCCCCCTCCTCCCGCTCCCGATGATGATAATAACAAGGATGATGAGGGCACCGCTGAGTAGCCTGTCATCGCTACTGCCCTACTACTACCATCGTCATTGGCAGCAGTAGTAATAACAATAGTAGTATTTGTGTTTTCCGCTGGCAACGGCAGCCGCCGCACTGATGGTGGTGGTGGTGGTCGTGCTCTTTCTCCTACTGCCGATGATAATGATGGTGGTCCTCTAATTTTCCTGTGACGATCGTCTGACTAACTCGGTAGTGCTGATGATGTATAATCGTCATAATAATACTACTTGATAGTAATATCATTGACCATACTTATAGTAGTATAAGAGAGATGGTAGTAGTAGTAACAGCAGCAGCAGCAAGCATTAGTATTGGTATTAGTGGTACTTGTTGTTAGCCTCTCTGCTGTATTTACATCCTACCGCCACTACTACTGCCACCTAGCTGTTGTATTACTAATAATAATAACATCACTATTATCATACTCCATCCTCTTGAGTTACCTATCATCACTACTGCTGCTGCTTCTTAGCATGTTATCATCGTCGTCATGGTCCCACCCGCCATCATCAGCCCGTAACAGAGGTATTATCGGTGTTATCATTAGTGTTGGTATATTCGTCTATTATATTGTGTGGGTTGTTATAACGCCATTTTATGATGGCAAAACTGGCGGTATAGAGGATATAGGTAGCAATAATGACATATGCCGGGATCGAACCCACGACCATCCCACCCAGGTATATCATCATCATCTTCCTCCTCATTACTTCATCGTATCTTTCCACTACCGAGAAGTGTTGCCATCGAGATACCGGTGTCCATTGGTATAATCATGCTGGGGATCATGACTTTGTAATACTCTTGGTTTATTGGCGCCCCCTAATATTGGTAGAGGTGGTGATATCGTCAACGCTTGATGTGATTCTTGTAGGTACCTCGGGTATATATTCACCCAACCAGAGACCACAATAGACAAATTAACACCAACGCCACAGGCTAAGATAAAACGAAGAAAAGAATTAACATCATTTTGGGAGCAGTTAGCATCACCCCAGTCATCATCGACAGATCGTCATCACAATAACATTACAGAGCCCACCAACCCCTTGGTGGCGGCTGGCCGATCCAAATCCGAATGATACCATTATTCTCTTTCTTATACTATCATTGTATTATTACTCTTCTTCCTGCTGCTGTTGTTGAGTATTTAACATCGTCATCGTCACCGCAGGCAGTACAGACGGGTATGAGATTATCACCCTCCTCCTCCTTTCCTCTACTACGTAAATGCACTTCAACTTACAATTGGTATGCTACCCACAGACCATACCGCACCAATATCCTATCAGGAGGGGTCCTTGGCTTTATCGGAGATCAAATATGCCAAAGAGTTATCGAGACAGAGGATGATGGTGTTAGTTGGAGGAGATCCTTCGCCATCACAACATTCTGTGCATACTACCAAGGAGGGGTTGATACTCTTATTTATGCTTTATACCATCGTATGAGGATACCCTTCAGAGCGTCCAAGACGGCGTTCGGGAGGGGTATGATGATATCCTTGTTTGATAACCTAATTCATGTCCCATTACTGTATACACCTGCATTCTACACGACCCTGGGTTTACTACAACAACACACTATTAAGGAAACTATGGACACCATGCGGAGGGAGTATCTTCCAACAATAACATTATGTTGGGGTATGTGGATACCATTACAACTCATCAACTTTACATTAGTTCCTTTACGGTATCAGGTGGGTCCAACGACTCCTCGCCCTGTTGTTGATGATCTTCTCTGTTGTTATCATCAGGTACTGTTCGTTAACGTAAGTTGTTTACTATGGAATGTCTGTTTGGATTATGTTGCTCATGGTGGTTTTACATCTCACCGGGGTGGTGGCCATGACGATGAGTTTATACATAAATGTCATAGTCACTGTGACCACGATCGTCCGGTGAGTTATTTGGACATACAATTGCATACCCATCATAATAGGGGCGAATCATGGTCGTGTTGATTATAATCTTACTACTACTACGTTCAAATATTTTAATATCATAATAATAACAGCAGTTGTATGTCTTGTTGTCGTTGTTGTGCTACATAGTAGTCAGTACGACGATGGAGCAGAAGTAACAACAAGGGGGACGCCACCACACCCTCCTAAATACTGAATGACTGGCTAACTTGAAGTAACCATCCCTGCCCCATCGAAGGCAGTACAGAATGCTCTTCCTCAACAAGAGTTAATCGGGTGCAATACTCATCAAACGATAACCGCCCTCATGCTATCTCGTTGGTACGCCTTCCCGCAGGATGATAAGACACAACAGCCGAAGGTGATATTAGAAAAACTCTGTTGGTGGGGGTGTAAGAACAATCAGGAGGAATACTGCGCATAATGAAAGGTTGAAAAAATGACGATCATCATCATCATCATCACAACTACATTCATTTTCACGCCTTAATCATTCTAATGCCACATCTCATGAGAAGGTTGATGTCCTGTGATACCAGCTTGGCACCAGTAGGATCTACGTAAATACCATACTCATACTTGGGGTCAGTAAAGCAATCTTCCAATAACACATCACCCGTACCGATCCATTCAAACTTACAATCTTCACCAATAACCTTGGATCTAGCAACCAAAAACTCGAAGAAGCCTTTAAGTTCATGATCAGCATACTGGGGGTAATCGAATAATTCATCCATGACTATGATGGTACCCGGTACTATCATATGGCCAAGATTCTTGAATATACTCACAGTAGACTCATACATAACAGAATCATTATGAAGCAGAGCGATGGTATCATTGTTATGTTGTTGGGCAAAATCTGGTAGGGTATCATCGAACATACCAACGACCAACTCGACGTTATCGGGCATCTCGGGTAGTTTAGTTTGTGCGAAGGAGCCTTTGGCTGTCTCCGGCATGGCTCCCTAAAAAGAAGATGATCGTCGGTCAACACCATTACTGCTGGTGATTACCTGCTGCGGCACCCAATCACTCGGGAGGCCTTTGAAGCTGTCAAAGCCGTACATCTTCCTGCCATTCAGCTGACCAGCAATGTATCGTGTAAACCAGCCGGTACCGATGCCAAAGTCAAGGATAAGACCCTTTTGGGGTATCATATCCCTCTTGAATATTTGATCCAGGGGGGCTGATGGCAACTTGGGTATTCTACCATCACGCAATGATGCTGCAGTATCTTCAACAAATTGACTGTAATCAGTAGTAGGACCGACAGACACGATAGACTTCGGGTTCCCAGTAGAATCGGCAGCAGGAGAGGCAACTCTATTGGGAGCCATGACTGGGAGGGGAGACAACGGCAACTACAAGAATAACCAGTGCTGAACTCGCTGCAAGACATCATCAACAGAAGGGAGGCTGAGGCTAGAGGGTGTTCATGATGACGCTAAGAGTGATTCAATGATGATGACGATGATGAATCAGTAACACAACACAGGTGAGTTGTGCAATACTCGGTCTCCTCCTCCACATCATAATCACCATCATGGCCATCATCATCATCATCCAGCATGATGATTAATTGAAACGACATGCAGGTCAGAGGCGCAAGGCTATCCTATCCTTCTGGTCGAAGGATGAGGAGGAGGAGCCCCTGACCCACTGCTCTAATACCGTGTCCATCATGCTGCTGCTGTTGACTACCCTGATAGAGTGGTATCAATGGTGGTAGTGGTGGTGATGACTGTAGTCCTCTCTTTTGATTATCATCATCGTCACCACCACTACCAGCAGCAGGATCGTTATGTAATGTGGGTAAGAGTTCACATAAGTTGAACACATCTTCTAGAGTATCCTCCCTCTCTGAACAGCAGCATGACGATCGTTACTAGTATGTTGACTACTACCTTGTAGGAGGCGTAGTAGTAGATTGTTCTGTTCTTCTAGTAATACACATCGAGACCTGATCACGATACATCCCCTGCTCCTCCTCCTTGGGGTACCTTGTTCCCTCTCTTTGCATATTTTGTATAATATCATCACGCTGCATGACGATCGATTTCAATAGTGATATCTGATAAGTAACATCGGATACTGCTGCTGCTGCTGATATGTCAGCTCATCAGACTTCTGTTTGAATGGATAGACTATCATCATCATCATAATGTCCCTCCTCTCCCTCGGATGATGTACCATCATCATCATCGCTACTCTCATCTTCGTCGTCATCACCACCATTGGTGGTATCTATTGACGGCTGTGTTGGCATCGCGATCATCGTTATCGTTACTACTACTGCTCATCATCGTACATTCAATATTGGTATTACTGATGGTATAATCTTCACTGTCATCATCATCGTCGTCGTTACTCTCATCAACCACCTCGTAGCTCTCCTCAGTAAGTATCTGCCGTTGTCGACCACATCACCATGCCTCAGCCACTGCCAAGCCTACCTCTCCAGTATCAGCATCGGATGTAGTGTCCGCGTGAGGGGAGGAGGAAGTTGTTGTTTGATTGGGATTATCCTCCTCCTCCTTTAGGTAATGACCAGAACCATTGTCTGATAGTAGTTTGGTGAGTGCCTTAAACCTGATGATGACGACGACACAGTAGCGGCAGCGCAAAGGGCTAGTATTAGTATTACTACCAAGCATCGGCATGTCTGTCCATAACACACTGTATGTGCATTATCTTACTGCACTGTGGTAGATCCTATCGACACACTATCACTGACGATCATGATCATGTTAGAAGTACATTGTTATTCTTACCAGTATTATCACTGGACCGTTGAGGGAAGTATCATCATCATCGTCTGGTTCACACTCGACGTCTCTGGTAGTATTATTATAATACGATACATCACCAATAATACTCAACGGTATTGTTATTAGACCATTGGATGATGAGGAGGACGAAGGAGGGGACGGCGTGGCAGCATGCTGAGTATCCTGTAGTATGTTGTTGTTATGATGATAATGATTATCAGTGATGGGTTCGAACACCAAGGCATGATGTGTAGGCGTGATACCACTAATACCTGCTACTACTAGTCATCATCATGGTAGTAGGGGGTATGTTACATATTGCTGTAAACCATGCCTCGCCCTCCTCCTCATCCTCGTCGTCATCATGCATACTACCTTCAATATAGTTATTAGTAGGTATGATGTCAAGTTTAACAGCGATCCTACCAAACAACAGTCACCCTTGCAGGAGTAGTAGTAGGATGATGATGATGATGACTACCCCTCAGTGAGAGCTGCCATCACCACATCATCATCATCACCTTCCCTTGCTTTTGACGTTAAACTCATTGCCATCATTAACCTCAAGCCACCACAGGATAAACATCCCTTCCCTGTCTGCGTGTGAACTACAATGCGCACTCGCTGTGAATGCTGCCCTATGCTCGTGGCGGGCGCTCTTCCACACTGGCGTAATGGTAGAGCGCGCAGCTATCTCTCACAAGGGCGGAGGATCGATTCCCACGTAACGGTGTTTTATTTTCACTGTTGGCAGCAACACGCATCGAACGTTGTGAATAAAGTCCTTGTTAGTTTTGTTTATGCCCTACCTCGGGTGCCCTTTCCTCCCTTGTTGTCATCCTCTTTCTCCTCCTCCTCTCCAATCGCCATCATCATCAACTCCCCTACTACCCCACAGTACTATGCACACACTAACACCCGGCCAGCATGATGTGGCATGTATGTGTATCAATAGGAGGGTTTACACATTAGCATTATGTTTGTTTTTTGCTTGCCTTTCTGGTTTTGCCTACGGTTATGATTTATCAGTAATATCATCAGTACTACCCGATATTACCACCCACTTTACCCTAACGCCCTCCAGCAAGAGTCTAGTAGTGACCCTATTCTCAGTTGGCATGTTGATAGGCCGACTCAGTGGAGGGCCCGTTCAAGATACTTTTGGACGGAGGCTCG
This sequence comes from Perkinsus olseni, assembly GCA_013115135.1. Classification (NCBI taxonomy): domain Eukaryota; phylum Perkinsozoa; order Perkinsida; family Perkinsidae; genus Perkinsus; species Perkinsus olseni. The sequence continues at coordinate 10,038 of JABANP010000531.1, forward strand.
GTCTTGCTGTTGCTGATGTATTTATTATAATATCAGTATCACTAACATGGATACTAGGGTCACGTTATTTTACACTATTATTGATATGCAGACTACTACTAGGTATTGGTATTAGTCTAGCCTTATTGATTGGTTGTACGTATTTGTCCGAGATAGCCCCTCCAAAATGGAGGGGTAGGATGATAACGTCACATGAGCTATCAGTATGCATCGGGTCTTTGGTCGGATTCAGCACTACTGCTTTTACCTCGTCTGCTGCCACAACTCTCTGGCCATTACTGATTGGTGTTGCTGTCTTTCCTGGTGTAATACAACTATTATTGATGTAATGATGATACCAACAATACCACACCTTTCCCACTTGTATAAGTATAGATACTTCCTACCAGAATCACCAAGGTGGCTGGTTACAGTTGCATGTAATACCAGACCCGACGTCAGAGCACGTAGGATGGAGCAGTTCAATGATGTTATCAATAGGTAGTAATACAACTGCTGCCCCTGCTAGTGGTGATGCCTCTGTTGTAGGTTGGGGTATACTAGTGATGATGATGAGGTAGAGGGTATGCTGAAGGATGTCAGTGATGATACCAACACTAGTACTACTAGTGATGATCATAAGAATGTAATATGGATACTGTCTTACTGTGGTGGGATGATATTACCCCAGGTGCTGCCCCATCATAGTAGTAGTAGTTGGTTGTATCGTTTAAAATACGCCCTCCAGCATCACCTTAGAGGGCTGATATTAACAGTCCTAGTATGTACAACGGCATCAGCCTGTGGGTTCTATGCCTTCCAATCGTATGCTGCTGATGTGATATCCCTCCTAACTAGTAGATCTCTACAATACGTCCAAGTCCACTATCTACCTTATGTTGGTCTAATGAAGCTACTCGGCACTATTGTGGCATTAGTACTGATAGATGGTAGGAGAAATAATAATAAGGTTGGTGGTAGGAGGAGGTTATTATTAACATCAATACTTGGTATAGCTCTAGCGGAGGGTGTACTAGCAGCACTACTACAAGTCGTAATAACAACTGCAACAACAATGACCTTGTCATTAACCACTATGCTGTTGCGTATTATCTTAGGTTGATTCTAGTGATGATATAAACATCCCAGAGAGTATCCCAGTAATACTGTTTTATTTGGTAATATTCTTCTGGAGCATCGGACTAGGGCCGATACTGTTAATGGCTGCCAATGAGTAATAACAACAGCAAGAAGAAGACCCTTGTAGTACTACCAGGTATCGATGTCAGGTACATGCCTACATACACTAGGGGTGTTGCCAACAGTGTGGCACTAACCTTCACATCAGTATTCGAGATACTCTATCAACAGGTAGACTACCACCACCAGTAGTAGTGGTACCACTCCATCACCTCTTCTTCAGACGTTTGAATTGATGTTGTATGAGAGCCCAACCCCCTCCCTACCATTCTATATATACTCTATTACATGTATAGTGGTATTCATCGTATTACTAAGACTACTACCAGAAACCAAAGGGCTATCATTGGAGGATAGTAGTACAACAATAGGGAAGGCGGCTGCCAGAGGTACTAGGAGAAGAGGGGAGGGACTGCAACTGAGGGTGTGGTCATTGGCAGGTGATAGCAGTACTGATGATAATAAAATGATACAGCATGATGATGATGATGGCGACGGTGGTGGTATGATGGTATCACCATCATCAAATGGAATGATAATAAGGAAGGGTAATGATAAGCATACAACACTATCGAGTAGTAGTAGTAATGAGGATCATGTTGGCAATAATACTAAGTACATAACAGTACCCACTACTGATGATGATCGAATAACCCCTACCACTACAACCACCACGGTTGCTGCTGCTGCTAGTAATAGCTATGCTGAATGATAGTATGACCAGCGACAACAGGGGTATCATAGTAGTAGTGATGATGATGATGATGATGATGATGATGATGATAGTACTGTTGTGTTGACGAACGTCATCATCATAACATACGAGGCTACGGGTTCTTCATACCAATCACCATGCACTACGGCTACCATCACATTGCTGCTGCTGCTGCAGCAATAACAGCAACAGCACCAGCATCGTACTCGAACCCTTACTTCACGTCTTCAGGTGATATCAATGATATGGTTATAACCACGCACAGCGGACTACGACGAGGCTAATTACAGACAATGCATCATCACCATTACCGTTTATTACACCACCTGTTGCTTTTTGCCATCACCCCTTTACCCTTTTTACCCCGTCTCTATTACTGTAGTCCTGTGCTTGACGTTGTTGTTGTTAATGTATCTATCATTAGTATACTAACACTTCCCGGTATGATCCCCTCTTCAACCTATGATGATATGATTACTCAACAACAACAGCAGCAGAAGTTGGTTGCTGACCCATCACTATCAGAGGGTCATCATGTAGTATATGATAGGGAGATACCACTGGAGTTGAGGGTTTTGTCAATGACTAGGAAGACTACAGGGGAGGGTAGTAGTAGCAATAGCATCATCTTATGAATACCTGTTGTTGTCCTAAGGCAACCCTCCACCTCCTCCTGTTGATGTTGGTACATTGGAAGCTATCAGATGCAAGGTTATGATACTAGGAGAGAATGAGGGATCCTTTAAGCACTGTAGGGTGGAGTTAACCTCGGAGAATGATATATTCTTCCATTATACACACTCCTTGGACGAGATGCAGTTCAGTAATACCACCAACAACACCAATGACATCAGTGATGATGTTGGTGTTGTAGGGGACATACAAGAGGAGCAGAAGCTGATGATAGAGTTCAATGAGTATGTTAATGTCTTCATAAAGATGTGTAACTCCTGTATAGCCGGTAATACCACCACCACCACCGACGCTGCCGCCATCACCATCATACCCGCAGAGCCCCATGCCTTCCTTGGTGTACTGGTTATGGCGAGGGATGGTACTGCTAGGTTGGGACTTTGTACAGAATATGGAGTAACAACAACACTGGGGGGTGAGGTTGATGATAGTACTTATAATAGGTATAAGTTCATAGAGTTGCTCAGTGCCGAGTTCATAGCATCACCCGACACAGTTATACGACAACACATCACCTATAGGTCATCAGCCATACCCAAGGTGTACCCTACGTTGTGGTGGATAATAGGTATAACGCGTTGAAGAGTAAGCTCAATGCCTCACAGGCTAGACTGCAGGACTTCCATGCTATTGTTAAACTTAAGAATCCTAGTCTATTACTACAAATACAGAAAGGTAATAATAATAACACTAATACTGGCGGTGGTAGTTATGGTGCACTAGCAGCAGCCGCACAGCAAGGCATGACATCATCATCAACGTCATCCTCGACAACAACATCACTATCTAATAGTATGATGATAGGTGGTCTGAGAGATACCTCACCAACAGGAGGAGGAGGGAGAGCATCCTTAACATCATCAGCAGGTATGGGTAGAATGCATACATCTACTACGGCATAGTAGTTGTCATCATGCACTGTGTTAATGATGATCGATATAGTGTTATGTTGTTAATACATGATCATCCAAACTAGTTGTTCTTATGATTCATGTCTTATGAGAGCTATACGTAGGAGTAGAGGAAGGAGTGGTACTACTAGAAGCAGTAGCCTCATTATTAAGGTTACTATAGCTGCTATCCTCTATGTTATACTACTAATAATGTACTATTATCATAATGACATCCATCCATGACTAAGTGTAGGTATACTGCGTACCATCTGTCCACCGCCTCTCTCGAACACTATCCTACTACTACGGCAAGATTGAACATTATTCACACTGTGGCGGTAGCTGATGTTGATGTGTTGGTACATGAGTCGTGCCAGCTTAGGTTGATGATGGTTATACACAGAGTTATGGTAAGATAACAACAACAACAGAGAAGAAGAAGAAGAAGAGGTTACATGGACACCATCACCACCTTGTAACGACATTCCCTCCAACGACAACGACTAAACTACCATCTTCAACAACACAGAGTATTATTAGAATGAAGGTAGTAGCCATTGGCAGCAGTGGTGTCCGACTAGCAGTGTATAATAATATAGGATACATCACCTTCTTCTCCACTCACCACTACTAGTAATCACAGCATGACCATCGTTATTGATGGATGTAAGTTGTTGGTGGTGGTGGTATGGCTATAATCACAGGAGGCCTGGTGTCTTGATACCTTAGGTACATTCCTAATGCATACATCATCATACTTGGGTGAATATGCTGGTAATGACCAAACATCATACACGACGCTACATGATGCATTCAAGAGGTGTATAACATTGGGGTGGTATTGTAAAGGGGTTACCTGTCCCCCATCACTAACAACAACAGGAGGGTGTAATATCGCCATTCATTGACGCAGTAGCATAAGCCTCCCAGGTACAGTACGGGCTGGTACACCATATCTAGCTACATCCACCGAGGGTGAGGTTAGCTATGTTAAGACATGTCCAACATCATCACCACAATCAGCAGCAGCACTGGTAGTACCACATCATCGTAGTCGAGGATGCTTACCGTACCGGCAGGCGCCGGGTGTGAGTGGTGAGATTACGACTGATGTAACCAAGGGTAGTGGACAGCATCCAGTATTAAAGAATAGTGCTATTGTGGTAGTAGTAGTAGTAGTACTGCCGCTGCCTCCTGCTGCTCCTCCTGCTCTTATCAGCATACTAGCATCGTTATCAGTGTGATGATGATATCAGGTAATGGCCCATGATAGAGAACAGTACCTCGCCTCATGTTTAGAGTCCTTACTGGCTTTAGATGGTATACAACTATTCACTATGTACTCTTAATAATACCAACACCACCACTACTGGTATTGGTATTATCAGGTATGTATCATTGGATGAGGTGAGTGCCTTTAATAGAATGGAGGGTGTAATAAGAGAGAAGGAGAGGCAGCACGGCAGGAAGATAGGTCTTCATCATCACTACTACTGATGATGATGATAGTATTGTCATTGTTATGGTAGGTGTATGGCACAGGCCATTGATACCACCATCAACAGCCTATGATACGCTACCATCATCCAAGATAGCAGCACATTACCGTTATGCATTGGAACAGGTGTATACTGTCCATCAACATGATTATGTTATTATGGTAGAGAATGACCTCATCTTTGCTCCCGACTTCCTCACCCTATTCATTAACACCGCCAAGTAGTTGTAGTAATGGTGACACCTGCATGGTAGTACTCAGTATTAGGTTGCTAGAAGATGATGACAGCCTGTATTGTATCAGCGGATGGAATGATAATGGCTTTATCGAGTATGCTACCAATGAGACCACATTATACCGTACCCACTTCTTCCCTGGTAGTAGTAATGATGGGTAGGGCATGAGTAGCAGTAATGGTGGTGGTAGGGTTGGGGTGGATGGCCCATCGATCGTTATGGGACAGGATACGATGGAAGTGGCCCAATGCCCCTACCACTGGATGGGACCATTGGATGAGGCTTAGTAACCCCACCCCCAATACTAGTACTATCGATGGTAGTAGTAGGTACAACACACGAAGGGAGGGAGTGTATATACCCAGAGGTGCCGAGATCCCGTCATATAGCAGTAGAGGGGTCTAATGTGCACGCAGCTGACCAAGCTGGTATATATCAAAGGATGGCATTGAGTAGAGGGGGAGGAGGGGTAGGGGGAGGAGTGGTAGGGGGAGGGGGAGGGATGATGATGATGAAGGAATATGATGAGGCATTGAGGAAGATGATATCATTGGCCATACCGAGTACACTAGATCAACTAACTAATATTCTCATCCAAGGACAACAGGCTGGTGATAACAACGCTGGAGGGTTGGTGCCAATGGACAGGATATACATGGTAGTAGCACCTAACCAGCAGCAGCACCAGTGGTGGTGGTGGTGGTAGATACCGTACCTGAGGGAGGAGTATCCTATCATACAACAGAGGTTGAATCTATTCCCTAACTATTTCCGTGGCCAACACAAAGGGGTGGTTATCATTAATATACATGCTGCAAGGACAAGGTAATACTACTATGCACCCCATGCTCATCCTACAGCAACCTGCTACTGAAGCAGCCCTCTGTCATCGTCAGACTCATCTTCATAGACCGTCGTAGCGGCCATCAATGGTTACCTAATAATATCAGTGTAACCCCTCCTCCGTTAATGACCTATCTACCAGCGTCCAGAGGGGTATCGTGTAATGATGCCTGTCATAGTAACAATGGTATGGTATGTTACGATCATCTATTGGAGTTTGCTAATGATTGCCATGTTATGTAATACCAACACCAACACTACTCTTGTTATCATCATCAGCATTAGGTTAACACACTTCCCCTGTGAACAAGGGTGTGGCCATCAACTAGGGTTGGAGTTGCCGGCCTATGTATGCCCCCCCAACCCTTACCCCCACCAGCTGTTGTTAGGTACTGGATGGTGGTCTGCACACCTTCGGACAGTGCTTAGTGACTGATCATGGTGCCCCGAGCTGTCTAACATCCCATCCATCGACAGCGAGGATGTGTGTATGCTTACCTCCACCCCCACCATCCAGTACTACTAACAACATGAACAAGGTAATATTATCATGAACTGTCATGTTGTAGTAACATTGTAATATTGCTCATGGTCATCATGTATGGTGATGATGAGGATATGGTATCATTGTGGAAGCCTTCTTCTTTCATTCCACCGCCATCTTCGAGTTCCTCCTCTTCCCTTCGCCAAGTCGCCCCTCCACCTCCCACCTCAAGTTATTATCATTTATTATTATGTCACTATCATCACCCCCAGAGGACGATCGGCCGATCAGTAATCATCAACATGAGGAGGAAGAAGAAGAGGATATGATAGACTTCCTCGGGGTAATACCGAGCTGCTGCTATTGAGTATCATCATCATTATGGTGGCCATGATGATCTCAGCCTAACCATCCATTGATGGCGCCATTACAGACAGCACTATTGAACAGGATGATGAAGAAGCTGGATAGGATCAGTATTGTATTAAAGTAAGTCATTGTCGACAGCGATGGCGATGGTAGTAGTAGTATGAATGCTACGTCAGAGACAAGGAGGAAGAGGGGAGGAGGTTGAGGCAGCATAGGGAGGAACTTGGCGCACAGTTGTATACATTCCAACAACAATTAGGCTCATTACAGAGTAATATTGAGGAGGCCAATCATAGTAGGGAGGATACCGACGATAAAGGTAATATAATAATACCAGCGGTGGTGATGTTATATCATCATGGATGGTTAGTGAAGAAGGTGAAGGAACGCACTGAGGTGCTGATAGAAGAGTATGATAGAGTTAGTAGGGACACGAGGGATCAGATGGTGATGTTAGAGAAGGTTAGGGAGGAGAGGAATAGGGTAGTAGTAGTAATGGTGGAGGGGGTTGTGGTGGCATTGGTGAGAGGCATGTTATGTATTAGGTACTGCATGTAGTAGAGCAATTGAAGAGGTATAGGGAGGATCTTCAAGGTAATATCGCGTTGAAGAAGAGGGCTGCATATAAAGGGGAGTCCAATGTACAAGTAGTGGAGAAGGATAAGGCACAACAGGATGTGAGGAGGGAGGGGGTATGGGTAATGCTGATGCTGTTGGTGTAGTTACTGATAGATGAACTAACAAGAGCGTTGAAGGGCAAGAATGAGGATATAGCACTGTTGGAGGGGCAAGTGGAAGTGCAGATCAAGGAGAGAGATAATGCTAGGATAATGATAAGGTGGCAGTAGTAGGCGATTAGGGGGAGGAGAGGTATGGTGATTAGGGAAGCTACACAAGCCTTAGCGGAGATTAATGATGAAAGGAAGGTTATCAAGCAGGAGGTAGTAGTATGATGATGAGTGATAGAGGAGACGATGGGCGGTGGTGTTGTTGTTGATGGTAGGTTGGGAGTAACTATATCGGCCTCAGTAGAAGGGACCAAACTATGCAGAAGATAATGGAAAGTACTAATGCCATCACAGCTGATATATTAAGTAGGTTGTTGTTGTTGTTGTTGATGCTGATGATGATGGTAGTGGTGATGGGAATGATTGTAGATATGGAAACAGAAGAGAGGACGTTAGGAAGAGTATAAGGGAAGAGGAGGGAGTTCGAGGAGCAACTGCAGGGCATGTTAATAAAACAAATATGAGATAGCTGGAACTGAAGAGGTTGATAGAGAAATGGAGGGAGAGGGAAGTTGAGGGACTAGCGGAGGAGCATGAGCTGTTATCAACAAGCCATTGATGACCATCAATCGATGATAACGATGCTTTAGATGGCATTAGAAAAGAAGCATGAGAGGGAATGTGTGATAATATTGAGAAGTGAGGGACACCGTCCACCTGTTGATGGTGGTGGTGGTGTTATTATCCAGAGACATTCAGGTCGTTGGTAGCGCATAAAGGCTGTTGAAGCAGGCCGCATTGGATACATAGGCCAGGAGACCACTATCATAGGGACACCATTAATGAAAAATCAGCTGTGGGAGGTAGAGAGGAAAGGATGATGACCTGGGCCCATCGCATCGATCAGGAGACAGCCATGCAAGAGGGTAATATAGAGAAGGAAGGGGACATAACCCAGGCACATGTCCATGAGAGTCACTACGCCAAGGTATGCATGTATTAAACTTGTCAGGTAGGGTTGTGCGTAGTGGCATCAAGATCATCATCATCATCATCATCATGGTCCCAGGCATCACAGTACATTGTCAGCTGATCGGGGCACAGGATGCCAGAGGGACAACTTACACAAGCAGAGGATCTATGTAGAAGGTGAGGACGGGAGGAGGTATGATGATGAGAGGAGTGGGAGGGAGTGGTATAGGTATGATGAGGAGGTTATTAGGAGGATGAGGCAGATAGACAAGAGGCAGTTGATGGTGGAGAGGCTGAATAAAAGAGTATGATGATAAACGTAGTGGACTAGCGGGTATGGCAGCAGAGGAGGCAGAAGCACTGGGACCCTTAGAAGCCAAGATAAGGGGTATTAGGAACGAGGTAATAACATCATCGAGACTCATCATCATCATGTGTTGAGTTTAGATTGATGAGTGTAGAAAGAAAAGCGAAGTTATGCAGAAGAAGTGGATATTATCACAGAGAGTGGTTGATGTCAAATAGATGATGATGAAAGAGCAGATGAGGCAGAGAAAATGATATACTACACAAGATTGTGTAGCCGCCAGCAGGCGGCTGGCTCGGGTGGGAGTGAAATAGTGAGAGAGGATGTCACAGATCCTGGAGTGAAAGCTGAGGAGGACTGAGTCGTCAGCAATGAAGAGGCAAAGAGTTAAAGATAACAAACTGTGTAACAGGAGGTAAAGGCAGCTACAGGAGGATATGCACTTGCAGGATCAATAAAAGTAAATAGCTAACTTACTACGGCTTATGGTGATGAGCAGGAATAGAGTATAGCAGGGAGAAGGAGGGAGGAGTAGGGAGGTAGTGAAGGACATTGAGGAGTAGGATGGTGGCAGGAGGTTAGCATCGAAGAAGGAAGAAGGATGAGTAATACTCCCTCCCGCAGCAGCAGAGGTGTCGTAGTTGTGGTATTGCAGGTGCGGCACACGAGGACAGTAGACAGCGGTAAAGGAGTTGAGCTTGAAACTCGAAGAGGATCTGATGAGTGAGAGACAGTTGGCACAATGGGAAGAAGAAGATCAAACTAGAAGAGTTGAGTCATGCACGTTGGCCTCAGCAGCCACTCAGTGGCGATGCTGAAGTTAGGACAGCTTCAAGAGAGTCTCGCGAGTATGTTTGGACAATCAAGAGAGATGGGCGCCATGAGGGAAGGAGATACATCCGGATGGAGGCTACGATACAGTCAGCTGTTAAAGGAGGCAGAGAGGAGTTGGTGAGGGGAGATGACAAGGGCTGTTGACATAAGGGATATCATCGAACTGAAGCTGAAGGGTGATGGTGATTGAAGTGATGCCTAGGAAAAGTAAAGTGGAAAACGATCAGCAGCACTCAGAGGGAATACGACGGAGTCTGCAGAGGAAGTTAGCGGTAGTGAAGAGAGAGATTGGTGTGGTAGAATGATAGTGATGTACTGTTTGGTGTGTGGTGAGTCCATTACCAGAAGCTGCTCTGCTGTTGCCGATGTTGATCAGGCTAAAGATAAAGAGGATAGAATAATGGCGACGGAGCGAACAGATAAGAGATCTAACACAAGTACTTGATGGTACCGATGACGAGGTTGAACATATATTGAGAGAAGTGATAGTGATGGTGTTGGATGATGGGGAGATGACAGGATGATGATCCTTCATCCCGTGTAACAGTTTATGACGTACCTAATGCCATCTCATCCAGTCATCATTATCATGGAGGTAGCCCCCAAATCATCCTACAACATCTGCTTGCCTTGCTCCATCCTCTCTAACACTATACCCACCACCAGACAGAGGACGACAATCGTAACAGATAAGGCCGTTGGGTAAGACGACGACCGTGTCGTTTAGTGCGGCGACTCCATTGGTGTCCAACCCCTTGGCTATGGCATCTGGGCTGTATATGCGGAATACCTTCCTTCCCCTCAGCAGCATATACACATTATCATGATAATCATGATGTAAGCCAGTGGTACTACCATCCTTAGCATGACCAAACCACATGTTAACTTGATACTGTGTTAGATTAGTATCCTTTCAACATGGGAGGGTTCAGGGGTATCTTCAACAACAACATGATGATGATGATTAATCGTTATGATGCTGATATTATTCTTATTACCAAATTATTATCAATTAATTTCTGTATATGTGGTCCCATCTTCTCGATCGGTCCGCCATCGTTTTTGGGATATCGGTATGTCTTGTGTTGTCATATACACCTTACTAGTGGAGACCCTTTTTAATGAAGTCCTTGAAGGGATATGCAACCTCTTGTCATCACTCCAGTCTGTCTTACCAAAACTATCTGATTCATCTGACAGTTCACCGGCATCCGCAGCAACATGATACCCATCTGTAGTACTAGTAGTATCATTATTACCCTTCCTTTCCTCTGCTGTAACTACCCTCATCCCCAGCAACCCTCATCATGGCAGCATTGGACATGAGCTTGATGTACTCCTTCCCTCCCCCACGGACTACACAGGGCTTCCCTACACACAAGTACACTACTAGGATACTCATGATGATGATAACTCCTCCTTACTCGGCAACATAATCCTTCCAGAAGGTACTACAAGCGTGATCATCATCTAGGGTGATCTGAGAGACCTCCCCGAGTGCGTTGTACTTCCTCCCATCGTGGATGGGCCCTGATAATGGTGCAGGGTATGGTATTGGTTGGTGTCATCAGGTGTTGGCAGGCAGCTGCAGCAAGCAGCTGTTCTTCTTCTTCCTTATTGTAATACTCTCCCAACTATATAACACAATACTCCATTCTTGTATATAATATCACTATCATCATCAACACTAGTATTATTATAAAACAGTAACGTAAAGGAAGGTAATAGTACAACAGAAGAAGCAGCAGAGGTATGTAGTCTTACATCACCTTCTTCTTCCTTCCCTCCACAGCATAAGTATACAGTATGAATAGTATTATGATGATCATCAACATTGAACAGGTTGGGTGGTGGCGGTAGGTGGTGATGGGGAATCGATGAGTGAATGGTGATGATGATGATGAGGGCTGGGAGGAATAGTCTGCTGCTGCTGCTCCTGACTGCAGGTCTTGGTCGTAGTGGAACTACTCGATGAGGAGGAGGGAGGATAGGCCGGTCACCCACTTGGTCAAGTTCAGCATCCTAATAATGATAACAACAGCTGTGATACCCTGCCATCCTCCTACTCCTGTCGATTCCTACTACCTGTATTGATGGGTCGGGTGGTTGTGTTAGGTTGGGCTCTACCATAGTAGCATAGATCTCATCAATGGTATCTTCTGATACACCACTCTCTAATGGTATGTTACGAAGATACACAATAAGATTCCTAATACCGGTAGAATACTCCTCGTCTGGCCCATTACTAGGTGATATCTAAAATCACGACGACGACGATGATACTGCCGCCACCACCACGCCCTTTATGAAGTTGTTGTTGTTATTACTATTGATGTGTGGGCGAAGTCGATCATCTTAACGGTACCATTCCTGGGCTCACTACTCTCGGCATCAAAAAACAAATAGAAGACTGCCAGACCAGAAACGGAAGCCATTGAGGCTTTGTAGTATCTACGACCCATCACAGCGACATGACTCATCCCCTCTTCCATTGCTGCTGTTGCTGTTGCTGCTACTTACCCCGAGTAATCTCTCTAATTTATCAACCAGTCTTTTGATAAGAGTCTTCTTATAGGGTTCCTCAACAGAGTCAAAGAATGTATTAATAGTCTGGAAGACTCCCTGTTCTGACTGTTTTCTTCCATAATATTTATTATAATATACCCTCTCACCACTGATCCTATCATACAGTTGTACCCCGCACATACGAAAGGCTAGACTATGACTAGTCGTCTGACGGGACTTCTTCAGTTTACTCTCCATCTTAGCCTTCGATAAACCATATCTAACGGCCCTCTGCTTAGCACCCATCTTCAAGTCCAATATACCTGTCGATGATGATGATGGTGAGCAGCAGCAGCAGCAGCAGTATACCCTAATAGGGATGATTAAAGGTACTTACATGGTGTGCTCATACCATGGGCTAGATCTTCCAATACAACCTACCATACCACCACCAACTATTCATCCAATACGAACTGCTGCTGCTGCTGCCTTTCTTATTACATATTTCCTCTCCTCCTTCTCTCTTACTCCATGCCCTGTTAATGATGGGGATGATCCAACTCTGTTGTTATTATCAACACCAGTACTGCTGCTGCTGCTAGCAGCAGTTGTATGAGTTGTTGTCGTTGACTGGTAGGGAGGTCGGTAGTATTACTAGTCTTGGTAGTAGAAGTTGTAGATATCATGTTCTTGTTATCATCCCTACTCTCAGACTTCTCATCACTTTTTGTGAACACCCTCATCATCATAACCATCTACCACTGTTACCAAACCGTTTGAGGCAGCAGTAGTGGAAGTATCATGAGTAGGTGGTGGTGGAGTAGTAGTACGATGATCCATAGCCGCCGCCGTGTCTTCCCCATCCGTACTTCTCCCTGTTCCCCTCCCTGCTGGGAATGTGCTCTGTGATATCTCCTTCTAGCACCCCTAGTAGTAGTACCATTATGATGTACTACAGCACTTGCTACTGCAGCTGCTGCTGCTGCCTCCTCCCTTTTACGTCGTGACTTCTCCCTCTCCCTATCTATCTGTTCATGAAGCCTATGCTGCTCCTGCTGCTGCTGCTGGCTGTTGTCATTGTCATACCCCTCAAGAGTACCATCCTCATCTTCCTCCTTGACCGTAGTACTAATGCCCTTCTTCTTCTTCATTCTCTTCTCCTCCTCAGCCCCTCTTGCTGCCTCTATTGATGCTGCGGGTTGTACCGCCCCCAATGGTGGTATGGGTCGGCCACTACTACTACTACCATCAACTGCATTATCACAGTAGATAGTCGGGCAAGATGATCTCCTCTGCTGCTGCTGCTGCTGCTGTTGCTTATGATGATGGCTATGCTGTTGTTGTTGTTGTTGTTGGCTATCAGCATTAGTACAGGTGCTGCATGATGATGATGACGATTGACACCGGGGCACGTCTGATGATGATCCAGCGCAGGTAGAGTTCACCGGGGCAATAACGCTCTTCCTCTCCTCTTCTTCACCTCCCCTCCCTACCACTAGACCAGTAGGGGAGGGCTGATCACTGCTGCTGCTGCTGCTGCTGTTTCTGCTGGTTGTTGTTGATGTAGTGATGTTACGACCTTCGGTTTGGGCGTGATGTTGTTGATCATCACCGTATGATGATGATGATGATGATGTTATTGCAGTAGGAACGCTATTGCTGCTGCCGCTGTTGCTAATGTTGTTACTACTGCTCTTATTATTAGCAGTATTACTACTACCACTGTTACTGTTACTGCTGCTGCTGAGATTAACCTGATAATAATAATACCGTGATGATTATGATGATGAGCATGATAAGTTGTTATTGTTATTACTTCACCATAACATCGGGGCGTAAACCTGAGTAGCTTAGGACATCTCTCCGGTATTATACTCGAATAGAAATGATATTCATCAGGATTACACGGTTTCAATACCTACAATCAGCATCACCCACAGCACGACCATACTAACGACCATACTGATAATGATGTTATTACCAGGAAAGGGGAGTTTTCAGGTTTCACGAATCTTGTATGACCACCAACTTGTAGACCATACACCGTCAACTGTTGCCCAACCAATGATGATGCCGCCGCCGCCCCTGCTCCTCCTGTTGCCTCTGCTGTTCCAGTATTAGCAGCAGCAGCAGTACTACTAGTAGCACTAGGTGGTAGTGCTGTATCACCACTACTAGTGGGCTTCGTGATACTGTTGCTACCATCCTCGAGTACATCACCACTGGGTGCAGCAGCAGCAGGTGGTGGTGGTGGAGTGGTGTCTTGTGACAAGTTAGCATGATGGTCATCATTACTCACTAAAGTACACCCTTCTGCTGCTGATGATGATGACGATGGTGTTGTAATGAGGACCTGTAATAATACTTATCACTACTACAACTACTACTAGTATTATACTCCTCATGACCACGGTGGTGCTATGATTATTATTATTACTACCTCGGCTGCTGCTGTTGCTGTTGCTGTTGCTGGCAACTCTCCTCTTTGAATGGGCGATGACGGGAGAAGCTTCACGAGCGATGATGTTGATTGCTCACGATCGCCATGATGATCATGATGGTGTGGTTCATGATGATGGTGATGGTGATGGTGTTGGTGTTCTCTTTCTTTCTCGTCGTCCTCATCCTCCTCAGGCATTAGACCCCCTTCTTCTTCTACACTACTATCCATCTCCGTGGCCTCTGCCTCTAGTACTGCCTTAACTGCTGCTGCACTTAGTGATGGTAATAATGGTTTAATTTCAACCATTACTGACTCGTCATCATCACCATGACCAACAGCAGTTGGCACCACACCTTCGATGTCATGCTCCTCCTCATCCAACGATGATGATGGCGGGGGCGGGGGCGGGGGCGGCGATGTAACAGCAGCAGTAGTGTTAATGGTGTTATCATTAGTAGCACTAGTCGATGATGAGCACTGCATGTTAACTGCGTCATCATCCTCCTTCTCCCTCTTCTTCCCGATATACCCTCCATCCTCCTCTCCTCCTCCTCCTGTTGATCGTTGGATGCTAGTGGGTGGTGGTGGTATAGGGCCTACCGGTACTAGAGTTAGCATCTTACCCATAGTGGGAGATGACGGTGATGATGATGATGACGTTATCTTGGGCTGTTGTCCCTGATGATGCAGTTGTTGTTGTTGTTGCATCTTAGGTGTTGTTGTTGTGGTAGTGTTCTTCTCATGAGGAGGGGACCTCTTGGTAACATGAGGGGTTGTAGACTGCGGTGGGGGTGGTAGAGGTAGTGTAGGTGATACTACTATTGGTGGATGTATCATTGACGAGGATGACGATGATGTATGATTATTATTAGGACGTACATCATCATCATTATCAACATCTTCATTATCAAGCTGCATAATAGATGCTACTGCCGTAGTGTGAGCCCTCCTCCTTCTCCTACCCCCACTACCACCCTCTCCGTTCATCCACCCAGCATCCACGTTGGTATGGGTATCCCCTCCTACTCCTGCAGCTGTACCATCATGCTGTGATGACAACAGCTGCTGCTGCCTCGATGATGATGCTGCTGGTGTGCCTTGTTGTTGTTGTGTTAGTAAGGCCTCCAATGAGGATGCCGAACTCCATTGAACCTGCAATGACAGTGCAGACTATTAATATCATCATTATCATCAACAACAGCCGTTGTTGTTATTACAGGCATGAGATGCCCCCCCAACTGCTCAGCAACAGTTGTAGTAGTCTTTGTAGGATGATGATGATGACGGGATAATATAACGCCTTTAGCCAGTAATCTCCTTCTATAATAACGACAACGTCTACAGTCACACCTCATCATCATAACCCTCTTCCCTAAGCTGCTGCTCTTGCTGCTGCCTATGCCCCCCTCCTCCCCCTCCTGCTGTAGATCCCCTTCTTGTTTATCCAATTGCCTCCCATCTACCGCTGTCGTCGTCGTCGTCGTAGTTGTAGTAGCACCCCTATACTCCTCCTCCTTGTGTTGGTGATGGAGTGGTATGGTATGCTCATCCTTGTCTTGGGTAGTAGGAGGTATGACATGCCCTCGTGGATGACCATCATGAACCCTAGTACCCTCGTCGTCGTCGGCATCCCCACGTCTCCCTTCGCCATGTCGTAGTGGCTGGGCTATACACTGATGATGATAATCGTCATGTTCGAAGTCTTCTTCTTCCTCATGAGCATCATCCAATAATAAATCATCGATACCGTATGCATCAGAGTCGGAGTCAAGATCATCATAATAATCATAATAGTCATCCTCGTAGTAGTCATCATCATCACAGCTCGCTTCATCATACTCATCATCATCCACAGGTGCAGGAGAGGAGGCTACTGCTGCTGCTGCTGCTGCTGTCGACGGTGGTGGTGGTGTAGTTATTTGGGCCGCGCCGTCGCCTCCATCAGGTGTATCATACAGGGTTGCTGGGGATGATGTACCCTTGGAGTCAGCAGCCCGTAGACAATGCTCCTCCTTCTCCTCTACCACTGCAGCAATCGATGATGATGATAATGAGGCATCGACGGCCGCCTCCGCCTCCGCCACGGCAGCAGGACCCTCGTCCTTCACGGCTTCCCCATCTTCAATGCCGGCAGTTTGTATAACACCATCATCATCATCACTACCACTACTACTACCACTACCAGACGATGATGATGACGATGCGATGAGAGCATCATCATCATGAGTGTTGCTGCCTTTGGTGGTAATATCATCCACAACGATCCTCCCGTTGTCACCACCATCTACTAGCATAGTACCAGTAGTAGGCATACCAACACTATCATCATCATCAACAGGAGGAGCATGCTCCTCCCCTCCCTCGCCCTCCTCCGCATGCTTTACTCTCTTCTTCTCGTCATTGATATCGAGTGATGATGCCTGATCCTTCACCCGTCCTTTGGCTGTAAGCATCTTATTATTATTCTTCTTCTTGTTCCTGCTTTGTGATGGACCGGTAATAAGGGGTGAATGGGGATGACCATGTTGGGCGTATGCCTGAGAATAACAATCATAACAACTCTTCTTCTTCTTCTGCTTGTTATTCTCCTTGTTCTTGTGTATTACATTAGCCGCCATATGCAATGCTAGACGATAGTGTGGCTTCTTCCTACCCAACAGGGATAACGCCCTCGACACACTACACCACATCCTCTCACGGAACTCAGACTAACAACAAAAACCACATGATGACTACTAGTATTAGTATCATCATCACTACTACCTCTCGCCATGTTGATAATACATTAGTAGATTGTGCTAAGAACAATCTAGTTACTGTAGGCTGTCCGGTCTTAGTCGATGATTTATACCATCCCAAATCCCATATAACGCTGCATTCAACTCCAGCTTCCTCTATTGTCTCCCGCACCGCTGCTGTTTCTAGATCTTGGTCGAATGATTCAACTTTACCGGATGGTATGGTATGGGTCATACGATCAGATCCATGCCGTGTTGAGTTGACTAGGAGTATATTGGTACCAGCCTCATCATAAACTACACAACCAGCACGAAGTTTATACCTAAGACGATAGTACTGCTGTTGTTGTGGATGATGATGATCTGACCCTTCTTGGGTAATATTACTCTTTAGTAGGGGACCATACTTCCGGATCAGCATAATGAGATGAATGGTTATTAATACTGCCAAGCGAATGGGTGCCTGCTGCTGCTGTGGCTGTTGGTGTGTTGGTAATGGTATCTAATGATGTATTGTAATAAGCCTACTATTTATACCACTCCCTTACCACCTCCCACGATGGCATCGTCCACAATACTCTGCTGGCCTTTATCACGGCTATCACCATCACTAGTAGGTGGTGTATATCTGGTAGTAGTACTCGGAGCAGCAGTAGTGTGTATCAAACCAGCAGTAGGCTGCTGTAGCATCTGTTCTCTGAGCTCATACTGTTGATATGTAGTGCGTCTATGATGATGGTGTTGATGATGGTGATGATGATGATGGCTACTGTTGTTATCTCGTCGTGAGCTCTCTTCATTGGTATTGATGCTGCTCGTATTGGTATTGTTGTTATCATGCTCATCATGCTCTTGTATTGAGACGACACCGCCCTCTGCTGCTGCAGCTGACACCTTATTGTCATCATCCCCTTCATTGACATCAACGACACTATCACCATCCTCCTCATCATCATCAGAAGGCCCATAACAGAAGGTACAGGAAGATGAGTAGGAAGAGGTTGATGACATAGTATCAGATGAAGATGATGATGTGGAATAGGTACGTGCTGCTGCTGGTGGTGTGACCATCGTCACCTCTCCTCCCCCCTCCACCACTTGAACATCACCATCCTCATCATCATCTGTAGTCATCATGTATAAACTTGATTCAAACTACACTGCTACTACAATAAATACCGTATGCAGTTCAGCCTCTCTACAATCAATACAACACCCGATTAGTCGGTAGTCCGGTTTCGGTTGATTTGCACACGACAACGACCCACATGCACGGAAACGGTGAGAGCAGCAGCAGACGCTGTCACACGTTCTAGGTGAAAGCTTCGATTCCACGTCATCAGCGGCACGCTGGAGTAATTATCTGCCGCGGTGAGAGAATTTGTTGGACGCAATAGAAAAAAGAAATGGGCGAAAAATACAGTAAAAAATGCAACCGCTCGGGATCGAATGGTTGGTCCCCCTTGTTCGCAGCGCGCCCATAAGATTTCTCAAGTCGCCCAAGATTTTCCTTAGGCTACCCATCAGACGTATTTGTTACAAATAGCGTGCGGCCAACCAATCTATTGCATTTGAAATTCGTTGATGAGGGTGTAGTCGATACCTTGCCAAGCGAATATAGGAACACAACGAATTGAACGCAAAGCGGGAGAGGACATAAGGAAATACAAGAAATCTCTAGATTACTGAGTTAACCGTTTCAGTAGTACAATCAATGGTGTTACAGCTAATTTAGCTGATCGATTATTGGCTTTATCAGTAGCCGGAGACAGTATAGCGCATCAGTCAGACCTGGAGCCCGTTCAAGTGCTCCAATTTCAGAGTCTTAGTTCTCGGAAAGAGCACCCTTGTTATGGAATACCGCAGTGATTAGTAAACCCAACACCAAGTGAGCTTGGAGTGATATAACTTATGTACAAATACTCAATGGGAGAGCACTACAGCTTATACAGCTTGAATCCGCTGAGGGACACACATCTGAATATCCAACACAGCGCAATAACAATGATCATTCTATCACAATTCCCTCCTCCTGTGTCACTCAAAGATCAAGCCGCGAAGGAGCACGCAAGGCAGACCGAGGGCGCAGGACGTGGGGAGCATCGGCATCGCCGTACACGCGAGCAGGAGCTACTACCGGCTCTAGAGCGCCGACCGAATGATCAGTAATGTCAGAGTACAGTGCTGACGATGCCGACAGGGCATCATCAAAAATATCACGCTCAGACTGCGGTGCATCATTCGCGACTCCGCCAAAGTCGAGCTCAACTTCTATATCATCATTATCAACAGAGCGAGCCGGCCGGACAGCATGGGAACCAGTCAAAGGAACACTTGGCTGAACAGCACGGGAATCAGTGTCGACCACACTACCCTTCACAGGTAGCACCGAAGAGACATGAACCGAGAGCGTTCTGTTAGGGTTATCAATTCGTCGCAACTTCAACATCGTGGGGGACAGAACCTCATCAACCACATAACCTCTCTGATACGCAGGTAGCAACTTATTCTGTCGCTCAGAACGACGAAGTAACACCTCACATCCGGGACGCAGGCCTGGAGGGATAACCGGAGGCGGTGACGGAACCGGATTAGAACTCGACGATGACAACATAGAGTCAACATAATCTGTTAGCACAGGCCGTTGTCGTGCTAAATGATTAGACCAGTCCGATAAATTCCAGTAAAACCCTTCCGGCTCATTTAGGCGATGAAGCCTAGGTTCCCATCCAACCATAGCCAGCTGAGGAGAAATCTGCGTAACCTTCGAAGGCCTAGTACGGTAATAGAAGAGTACTTCAAGAAGGACAACTTCAGCCTTGGACCAAACCATGGAGGAACACTCAGCACCAACCTTTCTCAACAATTGCAACAACGATCGATTCAACCTTTCGATCGCACCTTGCGATTGAGGATGCCCTGGACTACCTCGACAAACCCTGATGGTATAGCGTTGGAACAGAGCACGAGTAGTCTCGTTCCACAGCTCACTACCATTATCCATACGTACCATTTGGGGTATTCCCCAACGAGTAAACATCGATAATAGGGCCTTGGTCACACAGGTACCGGTCTTACGATGCAAGACCTCGACCTCAGGATACTTGGTGAACATATCGTAACACACAAGTAACGAGACAGGCCCATCGGCAACTTGAAGTGTGAGCGTATCGATAGCAATACAAGTCCACGGACCTGATCCGATAACCGAACCACCACCAGTAAGCGCCGGTACCAACGGACGCTTAGGGGCCGCTGCTTGGCATTGTGGACATGACGATACAACCTCGAAGCACTTCTCAGCCATATTGGGGAAGTACACTTCCCTACGAAGGCACTGCCACGTGCCTTCCCAATTGGGATGTCCATGAGCCTCATGACACCAAACCACATACTCTTGTACAAGAGATGATGGACACAACGGAGCCTTAACCAAGTCATTCGGAGGCAATTTGCATACCCGGCAGAGGACGCCATCATCACGGTACTGCAGTTGAGGGTATACCTTCTTGTAACCAGTAGGGAGCTGCTTCAGCGCCGCACCACGGTGCGTTAGCACATCAGGGGGATACAACCGTACAACAGTTCTTACCTCCTCCAGTTGCTCATCAGAACCTTGAAGAGTACTCGTGATAGTGGGAGGTGGAGTAGAAGGTATAGCAGCTACTAGAAGCGGCGAATCTTTCACAGATGTTGTATCTTCGTCCTTGACCAAGACCTCCGGAACAACACATACGTCAGCATCAGCATTACCACCACTATCCTCCTCCATACAACTTCGAGAAAGATATGCCACCCAGGTTGATGGAGCTCTTGTCAAAGCATCTGCAAGATTTCGACACGATGGCACCCACTCTACAGTGACGGACAACCCACATGTTGAGATGAGATCATCTATGAGGCAAAGACGCCTCTGTACCAAAATCTGGTAAAAAAATCACCAGCGCGAATACCGCGCTCATCAGACAACATCGCAGACAACCATCCATAGACCGTTTTAGAATCTACCAACAAGTGAAGGCACTTAACATTCCAAGCGATAGCAAGGTTAAGACCTTTAATAACGCTATTTAATTCCAACACATTTATATGTGTCCGGGAATTTCTTGGTAGCAACCAGCATGCATCTTCCACACTATCGCCAGAGGCAGCAAGAAGAGTGACTCCTATGGCAGTAGCTGAAGCATCAACATAAACTCTCCACGGCGATGATGTGGAAGTAGTATTATTAACAGCCCAAATACCTTTCACCGGATCATCGCCCTTGAGCTTTTCAGCCAGCTCCCGAGCGCAACGCTCAACATAAGCAGGCACCAACGTGTCCCAACCAGGTGTAGAAGAACAACCTGACACAGGCGTAGAAGCCAACCTCTTGAGAACACTAGTATAAGGCCTCAGCCAATTACATATAGGGTAATGACCAGTCAATCGACCGGTCCAAGAGAAGACGGCTCGACGAGTGAGCCTCGCTGGAAGCTCCAGAGAAATATCAGGTCGCCGACCCCAATGTAGCACACCACCTGGAGAGGGATACAATTGTAATCCCAGCACCCTAGCACTACCCGAATCCAAGGATTCTGGTTCCTTAGAAGGCAAGTGGAACTGATCAAAACGGTGGCGGACCTTGTCGACGAGAGCTGGAGGACCATAAACATACAGGTCATCCACATAGTTATCAACATCTGATAAGGAGAAGTTACCAGATGATAAGATAAAACGAATAATGGAGTTCATTACTCTTGGAGCCACACACACTCCGAAAATCATTCTCGTTATGACAAACTTCTGACCACGATATACCACCACTTGATACCGGTAAAGGGAGGGATCCACCTTCACCTGTAGATAACATTTTTTAAGATCAACGATCTTGCCATGACCACCACGAACGCGCCAACGACGAAGCTTGTCTTGACAGGAGACATTCTCGAACCCAGGCGTGTTCAAGATAAACTTATTCAAAAACCGTGCATCGACAACTGGCCGAATCGGAGAAGAGACCTTATGCAACTGTCGAACCTTCATCAATGGATAAACATTACCAATCGGGCCATGGGCCTTCTCACTATAGGGTATCATCCAACCATTCTTAATCCATTGCTGGATTTCAGCATCATACAGTTCTCTTTCAGCATCTGTAAGGGGCGAAGAGTACTCAGTCACGCCAGAACCAACTACGCCAGTAGGTGGCTCACCATCGGCCCACACCCATTTGTAAGTCCAGCATTTCTCCTTTGTAGTCCACCATGCAGTGAAATCAGGAGCACTGAGAGTCACATCACCATTGGAACTCTTAGTAACATGGATATGGCGAGAAAGCCGGTGATCATTACTATCTTCTACCGAAACATCGGGCTTTTCGGATAATGGCACGTTTGGAATACCGACAGAACTACCGGTTGCAGCACTCACCGCTGAGACCACATTAACTGCATGAACAGAATGCAGATGACCGTCTCCATCATATGATACCGTGAGGCCACCGAACACTCGACTGATGATGTCTGAACCGAGCAACAAGTCACCATGTACAACATCCAGAGACTCCACAACGCGGAATTCCCACGCAAAGGCCTTTCCCAGCCTTACGCTACCGCTATTGCGCTCTATCAACAGTCTTACAGTTCCCAGACACTTCACAGGTTCACCAGTCACAGCACACAAAGGTGATCCCGTTGCCACCGACGGAGATAAACCTAGCTTCGTAACCAAACGTGTAGACACCAAACTGGCCTCAGAGCCAGTATCTAAGACAGCAACACCAGAAATTCGGCGTTCAACATCCACAAAAGAAGATGCGGAAGAAGCTCGACAGACCGAAACCAAGATACGAGGGGTAGTAACGGAGTGTTGTAAGGTAGAGGCACTTACAACACATCCGACAGAAACGGGCTCTCGCTCCCCTCCTTCGACGGGAGCCCTTTGCAGTTTCCCTGCAACTCAGAAGCACTATCAGAGACAGTAACCGGTGACTTTGATGATGACGATGATGAGGATACCGATTCAGTGGCATTAACGGCGGCAGCTACTTGAGGATTAGCCGAACCGAAGAATGGCTTCTTATGTGGACAATTCCGCCTCACATGACCGACTTCTCCACACTTAAAACAGATCACATTCCGTTTGGAACCCACTACCTTGTGTGACTGAGTAGAAGCTCCGCGACTCGTAGTAATAGCAGTAGTAGGCCTTCTCGAGTGTCCAACACCAGCAACCAAATAAGAGGAATCCGCTTCCGTCGGAGCATGCAGCAGTACCCGAGCCCGTGCAATAGCATGATCTAAATTGAGCTGTCCTTCAGTGGCAGCTGCAAGGCGAACTTGCACACTTACTTGATCAGGAAGACCATCAACGAACTGCTGAGCAAGTACCAAGGGGCAAGATGAAGGTGGCGTGCCTGAAAGGCTTAGCAATCTTTTCAGATCAGCTAAATACACGTCTACCGTCTCCCCCGGCCGATACCGACGTTGCTGAAATCGTTTCCAACAATCAGCTTTGGTCGGAGCGAAACCTCGATTCATCGCAAGCACGAGGGCTTGCTTAGTAGCCTTGTCAGCGGGCGGCAATTGGCTATAATAGCAAAAAGCGCTACGCTCAAAAAACAGGGGAAGCAACTCCAACTGCTTAGCGTCATCCCATCCTTGAACCGTAGAAACCAACTCAAACTTGGACAACCACTCATCAAACCGACCATAGTCATCTTCCTCACCAGAATAACGTCGTAGTACTTGATCAATTTTTAAACTCATTGGTGTACGTATAGTCCTTGTTGCCAATACTAATCAGAGTCCTGGGTCTGGGCACCAGAAATGTTATGGAATACCGCAGTGATTAGCAAACCCAACACCAAGTGAGCTTGGAGTGATATAACTTATGTACAAATACTCAATGGGAGAGCACTACAGCTTATACAGCTTGAATCCGCTGAGGGACACACATCTGAATATCCAACACAGCGCAATAACAATGATCATTCTATCACACCCTTCCGAGGCTCGGAATCCGAGCTCAGAGAAAAATTGCCCGTTTAAGTGCTAATTTTTGCCGAGCTCACTTTCCGAGAGCTAGTAAATTCACTTTCTCACGGATTCTGTCCAATTCTCACGGAAAAATCTCGCTCGCCCAAAATTCCCGAACCCTCCATTTAGTTGGAGTAGTGATTCTGGTAGTGGCGGATCGGCATCTCTGGCCTTCGACTCGGATCGGCGCCTCGTCGATGGGTCCTTCCGTCCTTGAATTGGCAGTTTCCACATCCTAAATTCACTATGAGGTCAGAATAGTAGCTCTGATAGTGATGGATCGGACTCTCCGGCCTCCGAGTCGGATGGGCTCCTGGCTGAGAGCTCTTCCCGCTCATGAAGAGTCAGTTTCCACATCCTTTTTTTATCGCGCGGTCAGTTTAGTAACTCCAGCCAGCTGAACTGGAGGCATTCCAGTTGGCCTCCAGTTCATCCCCGGAGAGGGATGCATCTGGGAGAGGGATGCAGTTCATTTGTTATCATGCCTTCCACCAAGAGGGGGAAGAAGCCTTTAGGATCACTGTTCTACACGGCGTGGTCAACTCTGTCATTTAGTGAGCAAAATGTTTTTGTTCTGCTGAATTCCGTGTCGTTGTCATCAGTTCCGCAGGAGTCCTGCGTCGCTTAGCGCTATTCGTGATCCAAATAATTCATCTCGAGTTGTAGTGTCTCAGTTGACTGCCTTCTCACTACATATTTCAAGATCGGACCATGACCCGGAGACCTATAGGTTACATAGATGTTGATATGCTTGAGTTCTCGAACCCATGATTGGTTCTGGTCGAGTTGTAGTGTCTCAGTTGCCTGCCTTCTCACTACAGACTTCAAGATCGGATCATGACCCGAAGCCCTATAGGTTACAGAGA
>JABANP010000532.1:0-35254 GCA_013115135.1 Perkinsus olseni
ACCGTTGATCGGGCGACCGTCAGTTGTATGATCCATTCGAGGCACGCGAATGACATACGACAGGGAGACCGGCACGCTCGGGGCGAGCGCGAAGAGCGCCTCGCACGCATGCGAAGACCGCATCGGGGCCTCGCTCGTAGGCCGCTAAGAATCAAGCTCTCCCTCCCTTTACTCCCCCACCCCAAAGTCACTAAGCACCGGTTCCCCGGATAAGCAAGGACGACGTTCGCCTTTTCGCGCCGGCGCTCTGCCGAATCTACTTGACTATTCAACTCCTCCCTGCAGTGCCGGGTCTGTACATAGGATCGAACCCGCGACCTTTGGATTGGTAACCCATTACCTTAACCTCCATACCACTTACACTACTGAATATTTGATCCCAGAGTGGCGCAAACTACTCGCTCCCTATAGACAATATTACTTCCTTTGCTCCGCCATTGCTCTCAGCGCGCGGCCCAAAAATGCGACTCAAGCAGCATAGTGTACGAATCGTGCTCGTGTACGAGCTGAAGGTGTACGAGTTTTATACGCATGAGTTTTACGTGTATGGGTTTTATGTGTGTCGTGCGGACTCGCTGCGCCCCATTGTGTCACGCGCCACGAAATGTGTTCCTGGAGGACTCTCACAGTGTTCCTTGGCACGTCTCGTCTCGCTTTTGTGTACGCCACTACGTTGCGTATGGAGTTCGCTTGGACTACTTCAGCTCTTCCCTGGGACTTCCTTAGCTTCGTCCTGAAGCTGGAGTTATCCTTGGATTGGTTATCCTTGCTTGCGTACCCTTCGGACTGTCTCCCTGTCTACTTGTGAAGCTTAGTAAAGGGAGTTTCAAAACTTCGTGAACAACTTTGAACTCTTGAAAATTTTCAACGAGCGACCGTACGAAACTGAAACTTTGTGAGCTTATTGTCAATATCGTGAGGAACGAACATGGCGAAAGTGCCATTTCCGTTCGTGCTCTCCAAGGCGTGACCGCCAGAAGAGCTCATCACGTCAGAAGGGCCGTGGAACACTGAAATTTTTTCTCCTTCGAATTGATCATGTCTAGGGGTTTCCGAGTCCGCTGATTGACGTGAGATAAGTTTCCAGTCTCGTTTCTCACCCCAATGCCTCTCAATCAACTCAAGCCGAGCGCATCCCCACCAGCGTGAGATGAAACCGACAGGACACGGCATGCTCATTGGTCCCAAAAGAGAGAGTCTTCACCGGATGATGACAATGATGATGATGCGATCGAAGATTCGTCCTCGGAAGATTCTTCGCTGTCTGTTGAAGTGCACATCTGGCAGGCTGCAAGGCGGGAGAATCCGCGCAGATTGGTCACCGAGTGGAAGACCCGGGGCGAATCTTCGTCGAAGATCGAAGATTCTTCGATCGCATCATCATCATTGTCATCATCCGGTGAAGACTCTCTCTTTTGGGACCAATGAGCATGCCGTGTCCTGTCGGTTTCATCTCACGCTGGTGGGGATGCGCTCGGCTTGAGTTGATTGAGAGGCATTGGCGTGAGAAACGAGACTGGAAACTTATCTCACGTCAATCAGCGGACTCGGAAACCCCTAGACATGATCAATTCGAAGGAGAAAAAATTTCAGTGTTCCACGGCCCTTCTGACGTGATGAGCTCTTCTGGCGGTCACGCCTTGGAGAGCACGAACGGAAATGGCACTTTCGCCATGTTCGTTCCTCACGATATTGACAATAAGCTCACAAAGTTTCAGTTTCGTACGGTCGGTCGTTGAGAAATTTCAAAAGTTCAAAGTTGTTCACGAAGTTTTGAAACTCCCTTTATTACGTTCGCCAATCGATTTGCTAGGCTTGGATTACAAGGACTTTCGAGTCTTTTGTGGATTCCTCTGCTGAGTTCTTTTGTGGGTGAAACCCTCAAGGACTTTGACTATAGCAACCTCTTATTGACTTGGGTTCTTAAGTGACTCGGGAAAGTATCGTCAACGAAGACGCTCACATTCTGGTAGCAGCTCCTTGTTCCTAAAGGAACGAGTCAAAAGAGGTCGTGAACATCTACTACAAGTACTATGGCTAATCCTAGTTGTACCTTTGAGAAGTTGGACTTGGCCAAGGTGAAAGCGGAAGTGCGCGAAGCGGTCGCCGACGAGGACCTTGAGGAGGAAGTCGTTACTATCATGGTTCATCGGGCGGTGGTATCGTCTGCGGCCCCGGTGGAGGGTGGCCCCTCGCTGGACTGGCAACTGGCAAGGAGCCGTCCTTAACGTTTCGCGTGGCCACCGACCAGGTTCCGTCCTTCTGCTTGAGGCAGGTGGTAGCTGGACTGGCTGGTAGTGTTCATAGCCTTGGCTTGGCCAGGGCCCTGCTTGACTGTTGGACTGTATGGTTGTCATTTCGACTGATAGGAGAGGATTAACGAACGAAACTCGCACCTTGAGCCAAGATGGCTACGGATAATATCAACTCCAACTAACAGCCCCTAAAAACTGACAAGTACGCAAAAATTAGCTAATGATACGATCGATCAGAAATGCGCGACTCTAGTAAAATGAGACAAGCGCCCGCCACAGATCAGCGTACAATGTGATAGGTAGCCGAAGAAAGGTCCAAAGTATCGATATCGCTGTGTTCATCATCCCACTCGATATCGACTCTACCAGACTCTCGAACCGCAATGACCGTACCCTTGTAGTAGCGCTTCTGCTGACGTTTCCGGCCCGGGATCACGACATCATATAGTACGTTGAGACGCATACCGACCAAACTAGGTTGAGATATGTCACGAGGGTCTCCAGTACTATCAGACAATGTCATACGGTCGCGGTTGTATCAATGGTGATGTGGCTTCTTTGTGAACGCCTACACACGGGCATGCTCTCGATAGTGGAGGAGCTCTTTATGAGACTCTGCTATGAGCAACGATGCCATTGGGAACAAGGTCGTGGACTTAAAGGTTCAAGACGGTTCCTCGTCACGAGAACGGTTGTCGGAGATTGGACTTCGACTCCGTCGTGAAGGTTGACTTCGTCGGTTATGCTATCAATGAGGTGTGCTTTTACAAGGACCAACGAGATGGTATAACACGAAGATGGGACTGTGACTACGCGTGTCGTGGTTCCTAGCGCAAGGTTCTCAGTATGACTGACTGAGTTCGCGTTGAGGGTCAGGATGGACCCTGAGTAGTCGTTGTCTCCCTGGAGCGGGACAATGGGATTGTATGAAGTGGCCCCTTCGTGCGAATTCCAACCTCGTTCCAGGTGACTGCGGTACTCACTAAGTGCTACTGGAATACTCGTCTACGACAAGTATTGTCAAGTCAACTTTATAGCTCGTAGGACTATTATTATTCATTTTGAGTCACTGGCTGCTGGTTGAGGGCGCCTGATTCGTCTATCCGTAGTTCTACTTTCTATACTGGACTTGCACGTTGCCGTTCGTTTTATTGCTACCATACTGCCCTAGTTTGGAGGACGTAGTCCAAGCTAGGCTGGGAGGTATGTCGTGCGGACTCGCTGCGCCCCATTGTGTCACCCGCCACGAAATGTGTTCCTGGAGGACTCTCACAGTGTTCCTTGGCACGTCTCGTCTCGCTTTTTTGTACGCCACTACGTTGCGTATGGAGTTCGCTTGGACTACTTCAGCTCTTCCCTGGGACTTCCTTAGCTTCGTCCTGAAGCTGGAGTTATCCTTGTATTTGAGCTTGCGTACCCTTCGGACTGTCTACCTGTCTACTTGTGAAGCTTAGTATTACGTTCGCCAATCGATTTGCTAAGCTTGGATTACAAGGACTTTCGAGTCTTTTGTGGATTCCTCTGCTGAGTTCTTTTGTGGGTGAAACCCTCAAGGACTTTGACTATTGCAACCTCTTACTGACTTGGGTTCTTAAGTGTCTCGGGAAAGTATCGTCAACGAAGACGCTCACAATGTGTACGAGTATTATGTGTACGAGTTTCAAGTGTACGGAATGACGGTGTACGGATCCAAGGGGTTAACGAGCATTGAGTGTACGAGTCGTGTACGAAATGAAAGTGTACGAGTTTTCGGTGTACGAGTCGTGATACACCCTATCAACTGCTTTAAGGCTCCCAAGTTGGCGTTATACAGTGGCGAAAAGGCTGCTGATGCGATGTCGCTTGACGAGTGGCAGACCCGAGAAGACAGGAGGTCTAATCTCATCAATAGTCTGACTTGTTGGCGCGACCGACCTGTCCGCTCTCGGCAAAGGTGGAAGATGGTTGATGATTTATGTCGCCATGACCCCGTCTTTCTGGCTCTTGTTGGCTATCTACTTCACCACCTACCGCTGGGAGTTGGATCTGGTCTTCTGCTGTCGCTGTCAACCAGTTGTCGCGTTTGGCGGCTTAACCGCAGAGGCTGGCGGCGTCGTTGCAAAGCAGCGCAAGCTTGCCACCGGCGCGGATATTACAGTAACCCGGTTGCCACTACCTTTCACACAACTGACACCGGTGCCCTGGTGGAACGCATATCGCTAGCACAGGCCCAACGGGTACTGAGTTTATTTCGGCAGGCTGTTGCCTGAGACGGAGTCAGGCGTTGACGGCGGGGTCCTGCTTCTTGGCCTATAGGGAGCTGGCAGATGGAGCGTCATATCGTCACCGTTGCAAATCAATGTCTACTCTCCAGGACTGCGCTGGGAGCCAGATAAAATATGCTTCGCTGGTTCCCTGTTGTCGCGCGCCTGAGGCACCCCCTGCTACCGTCGTCGTTGTTCACGGGCTGATAACATCTCCCGACCTCATCGGCTACTGCTTCGTAAGTGTTGTGGTGGTGCTGTATTCGTCCCTCACCATAAAGCAACTCCTTCCTCTTGAACGCTCGCATCACTCTACTAGCTGAGTCCTTACCGAAGGCTCTTCGTTCAATTGTCAACAACCAGGACAAAGCTCGCCTGGCTCCCCGTTTCGAGTTCGCTTCCCTTGGCTCCAGGACGTTCACCTTCTCCCCGCTGAGCGGGGCCCGCTCTCCGGTTGGCGCCGTGGCGGCAAGTTCTTCTTATATCAGCACTACCTCAGCGGCCGGTTCCTCTTCATCCATCACAAGAACATCAACCGTCCCCGCTCCCTACAAGGACTCCTACTATCTTGTTCAACAGGACAGGGAGAAGCTTCGAAGAACCTTCACTTTGAGGGTAATTGGTAATAGGCTCCGCGCCACTGTCAGTATCGTCCGCTCTGGCGGCGTAAGCCGTTCGTATTCTGCTCCGGCGAATGCGTCTATCGATATCATCTGCTCGGGAGTCTCAAGCCGTTCGCAATTTGCTCCGCCAAACCTACGTAGGCGCTCACCACAGTGACCATATCAGTCCAGACTGAGCGCTCCAGTTATTTGCTGCTCCGGCAGCATCCTAAGCAGCTCTCAGCGATATGTGATGTTCTCTGAGCAAGGAACAGCCCGTCTGACTTAGCCGAAGATAATCCTCAGGTCTTGAATGGATGGAGTAGATTTACAACTACATTTGGGAGCTGTTCATTGGCGCGGCATTTTGCGCGGACCAGCTTCTTGCTTTGAAGTGTTCTGATAATACGTATCTCACATGTCTTGCGATTCAAGATACGGCGAGCAACACAGATAAGCGGAGTTCGCCAACTGGCGTTTTACAGCTAGTATTGCGTCAGCGGCACAAGCCTTGGCCCCTACGGTCTCGATCTGCTGCTCGGCCATCTTTACTGACGCTGTCGTGCTCTCCTCTGCTGAGACGGCCTTATGGCTGAGCGCATGGCCCTCGTGGTCGGCTTTGACGCGGTTGTCGACCACGGTAGTACCATAACGGAACTTATACGCTGCGCCGTACAGGTGCTTTACTCCTACACCGTCATTGGCTGGCTGGTTAGCCAGCGTTTATAAGAACTGGGGCTTCGCATCTCTGCTCTCATCCGCCCGTTAGTGTGTTGACTGGCTGTGTTCGTTGCGGTTGTGACATAACCAGTCTGTCATCTGGACCTTCGGTCTGTAAAGTCGGGTTCAGCAGCTGGGAGTCTCTGGGACGCTTCGACGTCGCCAAGGTCTCAAGGAGCTTATCGTGCCTCAGCAAGCTCCGCATGTCTGCTGCTATGGGTAGCAGCATTTGCAAGATACTGGTTAGAGTACAGTATGCCTGTCCAGAGCAGGCTGCCCTCAAGCTTGCTGAGGTCTACGATGATACCGCATGCTGGTTACCCAAACTTCGCAGGTACGGCGGAGACTCACAAACTAAGCACCGGTTACGATGTAGGGGCGTTTAGTTTGGAGACGAAGACAATAGCCGCTATTGAATAGCACAATCAGACTCGCGAACTTCTTGTGAGCTCTGCGGAGACTAGCTGGTTGAGTGCTCCAACAGCTCCTCTGTCTATAAGGTACAGTAGCTTTGGAGTAGTACACTTTAAACTCATACATATAATTCTCGTACGCTTTCAACTCGTACACATATCAATTTTATCTCCTATACTCTCATATGGCACACCTCGGAAACTTTTTGACGCCAGGCGCTAAGCGCCTCCGCGACTGGCGTGTAAACATTTCCGCGCCGGCTCCGCCGTCGCTGGGCCCCCGGTGTCTCACTGACTGTCGTCAATTCCACCCCGTGTGCAAGGATTCCAACCAGCGACCTCGCACTTGGAAGCAAAACAGCATACCACTATGCCAATAGGTAATACCTAGCAGAATGAATTGTTTAGAAGAGCGCGAAGTGCTGGAATTATGGAATATCCATACCACCTGTTTGGTCCTGCGCGTCAGACTGCTGTATCATACATCGTCGATTCATCTGCTAGACAAGGCACATTCGAGCGGCCCGCAGTAACTGAGCCAAAAGTCACTCTTCGAGTTAATTTCGTTGCGTTTGCCTGCTCCGTGCGGCTTTTGAGTTATTCGATGCCCTTCGTGAATCAGGCGTGTACGAACTGTGCACTGAATGAAGAGTCTGCGACTATTCAGTGAACCAAGTATCTGGGCATGGTATTTGAGCGTACTAGCTTAGGCTGTACCATTCTTGGGTGTACTACACCATTTCCCGATCTATTCCAAGAATTGTCACTTCCGTTTCATAGATTCCCATTTCAATTTCGGGTGATCGATATTTTTCCACTTCCGTTTCACAGATTTCCATTTCAATTTCAGGTGATCGATATTTTTCCGCTTCCGTTCCACAGATTTCCATATCAATTTGATTCATTTCCGATTCAATTTCTGAGGAAGCTCCGTGCACGCTCTCGCGCGCCCAGGAGCACACAATAGAGAATCTTCGTGCATCTTCAGCCCGCATTGTACCAGCAGTGATGGTCCAGCACAGCATTGCATTCAGCCATTGTATATCATCAGTTGTCTTTTTTCGGTTTTATCATAAAACTTCCGTGGTGGGCGGTAATCCAGGGACTCCGCCACGTGCCGGAGGCCCACACAAGAAAAGACCCACTAAGTCGGCAATTCCTCGCGTCATAGAAAAATATGATAAGGCTGGTATTGGGAAGGGAGTGGCTCGAAACCAGGGGCTAAATGTCGAGACCTCAGGCCTTGGTGCAAGAGAGAACGTGATCAGGAATTGACATTGTGATCAGAAATTGAATCGGAAATGAATCAAATTGATATGGAAATCTATGAAACGGAAGTGGAAAAATATCGTTCACCTGAAATTGAAAGGGAAATCTGTGAAACGGAAGTGGAAAAATATCGATCACCCGAAATTGAAATGGAAATCTATGAAACGGAAGTGACAATTCTTGGAATAGATCGGGGAATGGTGTAGACCGCCGTGCACGAGTTTTCAGGGGAAGATATCTCGGTGTACGACCTCGTAGTATATGGAAAAGTGACCTTCATAGAGGTGGTTCTAGATTTACGTACTAGTACGAGATTTCTGTGAGCGGGATTTATGGGTACGAGTCGTTATACACCTCACTCAATGAGCATAGTGATACGCCATCTGCATGCATTGAGAATTTCACACGGCGGCGTTCGTTCTGAGCGGATTTGGATGAGTTGATCATTGTTGACTTGGAAAAGGCGTGTCTTTGAATCTCCAGAGATCTTCATCAGCCCTATCGGCTCGAAATTTGATTACGTTGGGAGCCACATACTGCTTACCGTATTGTGACAATGCCATTTGGCCCTAATGTGCCAAAGACATTGAATAATATCCGCCTTGTGCCTTGATTCTGAATGATATCCGGCAAATGTGCATTCCACTCACAGTCATCTTTGACATTTACGTTGATGATATCTTTAACCAGCGATCATGGGCCCAAGCTGTTCAAGATGTATTACTGCGTAACGGATTTCCCAGCAAGGAACCTACCCCTCTGAAGACGAGCAGAATTCTCAGACTGGAATGACAAAATGACGGCACTTGGCCCAAAAGAGGCGAATTATCACTTTTGAATTGTCTAGTATGCACTGGTCGTGAGATCAATAACTGGGCAGGCAAGTTATCACATTGCCCGTTGGAGGGGACCCCCAGCGGCTTCGATCAAAAGAATAGCGACCCTACAAAGTCTCAACTAGGAACTATCCTGAGAATCGCCAGTTGAGAGTCATATTGTCAAAGCATGCGAGAAGCTCATACTCGACATTACTCAGCACAAAGATTCAATAGGAGGCATTTGGAGCTACAATAAAAACCCTGAGTAGGTGCTCTATGGCGATGAAAGTAAACATCCTGTGGGCGTTGTGCTCACAATCGGCGGTATTTATGTCGGATACCGACCGTCTTCGCGAAGTGCGGGACTGCCGTCATATCAACCTGGCTGCACTATAAGCTGCTTTACTCGATCTGCAGCTCATTGGCGAGTACATAACTGCTCTAAACTGTGAGACTGGACAGAGATGTGACAGTAATAGTGTCGTGGTTCGGATATGACGCCGCCTGGAACGGCATTGGAGGGCAGTTCATGGTCTCCATGCCACACTGGTGGAAAGTTGCCTCAGGACCTTTCAGGATACATGAACTTCGTTGAGAATTAACCTCACTTTTGAGCTTATCCCTAGTGAGAGCAGCCTGGCAGATCAGTTGATCGGATACCTCAATACTGTATACTTCCATCTTCCCAAGAAAAGGATGAGAGCTACGACGAGACTTCAATTCAGTTCGGCTCGTCCCACTCTCCATCGGATAAACGAGACGATCATGGCAGGCTCATGATGTCGTGGAGATCTGAGCCACGATACGTTCCAACCATGTTGCATAGACACGAGAGTACAAAATCTCAATGCGCATGCGCCGCATCTTTCGATGTGCATTCTTCGAGCCAAGCTGCGACGAGTTCGTAGCGGGTTGCGATGTCTGTTCTACGCGCAAGATCACACGATCAGCCTCGGCTCAGCTTGGACTAGCCTTCGGCCAATGTGAGCCAAGAGCTGAGCGTCCATGACAGATGGTTCATATGGACATCAGTGGTCCATTTTATCCCGCGGCTGCCCTTGGAGGCCGGTCATGACAGCCACAAGATGACATAGGTGTTCAGGCATGTGTGAGTCCACCCGTTTTCGCAAATGACTCATCAACGAGGGTTTGGAGAAAAAGGCTTCAAGGCTCCCAAGGTGGCGTTATACAGTGGCGAAGAGGCTGCTGATGCGATGTCGCCCGACGAGTGGCAGGCGCGATGGTGTTCAATCGCCAGTTCTAAGAATTGGACCCGAGAAGATAGAAGGTCTAATATCATCAATAGTCTGACGGGCAAGGCCAATCGACTATTGTCCAAGCAGAGCTTCGATCCATCATTGGACGACAAAGCTGTTGAACGGGAGACCTGGCTGCGTCTCCATCGGTCATTCGGCCAAGCAGAGAAGCAGATCTTTGAGAAGAGAGCTCCTCACCACTGACACAACTAGGTGTCACGTTGAGGCACAAGTTACCATGGGAGACGAGTGACTCACGTGTGAATTTTACGCGTCAAATGTAAGTACCGGTTACGAAGTTGGCGTGTTTAGTTTGGGGACGGAGACAAACTGAACAGCCGCTACAGAATAGCACAATCAGGCCTGCGAACTTCTTGTGAGCTCTGGGGAGGCTAGCTGGTCGAGGAATTCAACAGCTACTCTGTCTACAAGGCACAGTAGCTTGTCAGTTGCAGTTGATTTCAATTTGAAGTCCAATGTCGACATCCTCAACCCAGTCCCGTGTACCTCCGACGTAACCTTTTCCCCGTCGCCGTAGTGAGCAGCGTTATCTGCTGGTCCCAGGCGGCCTGAGGTAGCCTACAACCTCTCCGGCAGTTGGCGTCTCCCACGCAAGATGGCCATGCTGACCCACTTGTTGGCGCGACCGACCTGTCCGCTCTCGGCAAAGGTGGAAGGTGGACGATCTCGTCTTTATGCCTCTTGTTGGCCATCTACTTCACCACCCACTGCTGGGAGTTGGCTCTGGTCTTCTGCTGTCGCTATCCACCAGTTGTCGCGTTTGGCGGCTTAACCGCAGAGACTGGCGGCGTCGTTACAAAGCAGCGCAAGCTTGCCACCGGCACGGATATTACAGTAACCCGGTTGCCACTATCTTTCACACAACTGACACCGGTGCCCTGGTGGAACGCATATCGCTAGAACAGGCCCAACGGGTATTAAGTTTATTTCGGCAGGCTGTTGCCTGAGACGGAGTCAGGCGTTGACGGCGAGGTCCTGCTTCTTGGCCTATAGGGAGCACTAAGCACCGGTTCCCCGGATAACCAAGGACGACGTTCGCCTTTTCGCGCCGGCGCTCTGCCGAATCTACTTAACTATTCAACTCCTCTCTGCAGTGCCGGGTCTGTTCATAGGATCGAACCCGCGACCTTTGGATTGGTAACCCATTACCTTAACCTCCATACCACTTACACTACTGAATATTTGATTCCAGAGTGACGCAAACTATTCGCTCTCTATAGACAATATTACTTCCTTCGCTCCGCCATTGCTCTCAGCGCGCGAGCCAAAAATGCGACTCAAGCAGCATAGTGTACGAATCGTGCTCGTGTACGAGCTGAAGGTGTACGAGTTTTATACGCATGAGTTTTTACGTGTATGGGTTTTATGTGTGTCGTGCGGACTCGCTGCGCCCCAGTGTGTCACGCGCCACGAAATGTGTTCCTGGAGGACTCTCACAGTGTTCCTTGGCACGTCTCGTCTCGCTTTTGTGTACGCCACTACGTTGCGTATGGAGTTCGCTTGGACTACTTCAGCTCTTCCCTGGGACTTCCTTAGCTTCGTCCTGAAGCTGGAGTTATCGTTGGATTGGTTATCCTTGCTTGCGTACCCTTCGGACTGTCTCCCTGTCTACTTGTGAAGCTTAGTATTACGTTCGCCAATCGATTTGCTAAGCTTGGATTACAAGGACTTTCGAGTCTTTTGTGGATTCCTCTGCTGAGTTCTTTTGTGGGTGAAACTTTCAAGGACTTTGACTATTGCAACCTCTTACTGACTTGGGTTCTTAAGTGACTCGGGAAAGTATCGTCAACGAAGACGCTCACATTCTGGTAGCAGCTCCTTGTTCCTAAAGGAACGAGTCAAAGGAGTCGTGAGCATCTACTACAAGTACTATGGCTAATCCTAGTTGTACCTTTGAGAATTTGGACTTGGCCAAGGTGGAAGCGGAAGTGCGCGAAGCGGTCGCCGACGAGGACCTTGAGGAGGAAGTCGTTACTATCATGGTTCATCGGGCGGTGGTATCGTCTGCGGCCCCGGTGGAGGGTGGCCCCTCGCTGGACTGGCAACTGGCAAGGAGCCGTCCTTAACGTTTCGCGTGGCCACCGACCAGGTTCCGTCCTTCTGCTTGAGGCAGGTGGTAGCTGGACTGGCTGGTAGTGTTCATAGCATTGGCTTGGCCAGGGCCCTGCTTGACTGTTGGACTGTATGGTTGTCATTTCGACTGATAGGAGAGGATTAACGAACGAAACTCGCACCTTGAGCCAAGATGGCTACGGATAATATCAACTCCAACTAACAGCCCCTAAAAACTGACAAGTACGCAAAAATTAGCTAATGATACGATCGATCAGAAATGCGCGACTCTAGTAAAATGAGACAAGCGCCCGCCACAGATCAGCGTACAATGTGATAGGTAGCCGAAGAAAGGTCCAAAGTATCGATATCGCTGTGTTCATCATCCCACTCGATATCGACTCTACCAGACTCTCGAACCGCAATGACCGTACCCTTGTAGTAGCGCTTCTGCTGACGTTTCCGGCACCTCGGGGTGAGATCTCTTACCCTCCGGCTTGGAGTCCCGATCACGGTTAAGAACACCCACTTGGGCACAACCAGTGAGGCGGAGTCTACCGAGCCAGGGTCGGCTAATATGTCCGACCATGAAAGCCCCCTGGAGTAATAATCCGGGACCGATACTGCTCGTCGAAAGCAGTTGCTTGGTTTGAAAGAGGTGTTCTCAGTTAGCTCAATGATTCGGTTGATGTAAGCGATAATAGCCAAGGAACTGACCTCTTCGCCGGAAGGAATGACAATCATCAAGGCTATTCAAAAGCGAGGAAAACAGCTAACCCATTGGGCTAGGTTAGTAACTGGCTTCGACGGAGACAGCTTAATGTGTGCCAGTTTAAGGCTTACCAGTTTCTGGGTTGTCACTGAGCTGTCGACGACATCTTGGGCTACTTGTAAATCAGACGGAGGGACATAAGTATAGGGGTCTTCTTCCAAATCGTTCAAGAACCGTCTCTGCGAGACCAGCTCTGGAGGAGCTTTGAGAGCCAACGGGCCAACGTGACCCTGTAGGCTCTTCAAGCCAGTTACCATGTTGGAGACCTTGATTTCCTTCTCAGCTCTTCCACGTTTCAAAGAGCGGCGCGCTTGCGCTTCCTCTATTATAACATCCAGCCTGAGTCTAGCCGACGCCTTGGCCGCTTCACCGTCATAGGTGTTGAGTAAAGCATCAACCAGTGCCACTGGAGCTTGAGCTAAGAAGTCGATTGTAGTTAGATCGTTATTCACCAAGTTCGAAACCAGAGCGTTCAAGGCGTCCTCAGCGAAGGGGTTCTCTTCCAGGAGGTCCCTGACCAACGCTTTAACTTTCTCCCTCAACGTCGTTGGCGGCTAGCATGGAAGAAAATCAATCAACAGTTCGCTGCTATGTCATTTACAATTCGTTGTAGCGCTGCTATCTCGTCACACAACATGTCTCACTCGGGACAGCCACGAGGTTTCGGCTTGCTTAAACGCCGCTCACAAGCTAGCCTGTGGCTTTCACCTACCCTGTATGGCCCAAAACTGTACGTGTGGAAACTTTACGGATCAAGCATGTACGAATGTTATTTCTACGAGTTGTCACTGTACTGAGCGATCCTTACCGGAGGATGCACCTGAGCCCGCATCGTTGCGAGAACTAAAAACTTCTCGGACTGTTGCTCGACGAAATCGTGATCGACTTGCTAACATGCCTAAGCGAATGAGAGAGTAGATTGCCGCAGACGACGGCCACTGACGCAGAGGATGCTGATTCTCAGATGTGCAAGTGTGAACGAGAGGCCATGGCTGCCGACCTCGTCTCCCTTCAACCGCGTCTCGTCAAACCCCGCGAACATACGACAAGCCCGAGGGGTGCCTCGCCGTCTCATTATCACAGCGTGGAGGTGGACCGTTATTCGGGAGGGTGGCCAGCGGGACAGTAGAAATCGTCAGAGGAGACTCCCTTGGTCGGGTGTCTTGAGTAGGTCCTGATCCCGAAGCTCAGGAATTTGTACAACTTTATTGCCCACCTGGATATGTTCCGCCCCGGTAATGAACGAGCAAGGTACGGCAAGTACATTGACGAGATCTCTGTTCCTACTCGTTCCCGTGGCCGAGTTCCAGCAGAGGGATGTCTCAAGCTACACAAGGTGACAGCGAGCGCCGTATGAATGAGCCGAGCGCTACTGGGTTGGCATTGCTGCGACAGTCCGGTTCCGAGGCATATGATGCATTAATTCGTCGGACTGATCGAACCCGGGATTTAGTGGCCCCACGAGACTAGACGGGATGTTCACGACTCGTACACCGAAAACTCGTACATTTTCGACTCATGTCTCGAATACTCGTCAACCTTCGACTCGTACACCAAATACCCGTACATCGAGGACTCGTACACGGAAAAACTCATACACAGAAAAACTCGTACATGTAAAACTCGTACGCAAAACACTCGTACACATAATACTCGTACACAAAACACTCGTACACATAATGCTCGTACACCGTCATTTCATACACACACCCTCTTTCAACTCGTACACCGTCATTTCGTACACCCTGCGAAAATTCTTTTAGGCAAGTCGCGGAGCCGCACGGCGCGACTTGTCTAAAAATTCTCGCGCCGGCGCTCTGCCGAATCTACTTGACTATGAGAACCAAGGACGACGTTCGCCTTGATCACTCGGTCTACCTCGCCTCCTCAGGTTAGCTGGCTCACCGTTGAATTGACCAAACCTCAAACCCGCGGCCCGAAAAACCGGGGCCTAAGTTTGGCAATACAGACCAGAGGTTGAGCGTGACTGCAGTGGGATAGCTACTCGCGTATTGACCACACAGTCATCTCATCTCTAGTCCCCAACATCAAGGGATTATTTTTTGAGGCAAAAAAAATCAGTGCCGAGGGGCACCATGACCTCCTGGAAGACGTTGCGAAGCCGTGCCTGGACCTTCCGAAGGATTCCTACCTCCGCACCATTCATACGTTTCGTGCCCGAATCCAACTTAGCGCACGCCCGATATCCAACCAGGTTCGTCTTGTGGGACGAATTAGCGGTGAGGATCATATCGTACAGTTGCAACTCGTAGAAACTCTGCTCGTGTACCACAAATTCGTACAGTTTCACCTCATACAGTTTCCAGTCGTACAGTTTCGCTTCGTACATTGTCATTTCGTCTTGTTGCACTTAGTACAGTATCATTCCATACAGTGTCGAATCTTACAGTGTCCACCAGTACAGTGTCATATCGTACAGTGTCCGCTCGTGCAGTTTCACATAGTACAGTGTCATATAGTACAGTTTCACCTCGTACAGTGCCAAATCGTACAGTTTCACCTCATACCGTGTTGAACCGTACACCTTACTCTCGTACACCCACGATCTCGTACAACCCCGCCAATTTTTTCACGTCAAAAATTCACGTCCACCGTCGACATCGGACAATCAATTTTGGAGCATCCGCGAATTGAACCTGGGAGTACCGCTTGCCAGCAGGCCTCCCGTCCGCGCGAACACTTTGCCTCACCGAAACTTTCGTTTCCGCCAGCGAATTTCACAGTTCAGTAAATGGCAGCAACGCTCCGCCTGATGGGAATCATTTTTCATTCCGCATTTCAAGAAAATGTGTACGCATCGTGTCTAGTCATTTTCCCTGAAGTTATTTCGCATTGTACATGTAGAATTTACTAACCAACACTGTATCGGTTGCAACTGTACTGAACGAGACTGTACGTGCAGCAACTGTACTGAACGACACTGTACCTGCAGCAACTGTACGGTTCGACA
Organism: Perkinsus olseni; assembly: GCA_013115135.1. Lineage (NCBI taxonomy): Eukaryota > Perkinsozoa > Perkinsida > Perkinsidae > Perkinsus > Perkinsus olseni. The sequence continues at coordinate 15,393 of JABANP010000532.1, forward strand.
TTGTACGAAATGACACTGTACTGACTGCAACAAGATGAACTGACACTGCACCATAAGACACAAAATGACTTGCAACTGAACCAGTTGACACTGTACGAGTTGCAACGGTACCATATGTCACAAGATGAAAGTCGGTTGTACGGATTATTCTTGTACCACTTTAGCTGCGCACCAGCTGAGACCTGTACCAGTTGACACTGTACGATATGATACTCACCCCCGGTTGGACCGAACCTCAAATGGCTGAGCGTCTCGGTAATTATCTTCGTGACGTCTATTTCGATGTGTGACATCAACACTGTACTAAGAAGGACTTTGAGTCGAATCGTTTATCGTTGTTGGCAATGCTCTCTCCGGTTCGGCCCGACGAGATTTTGGCTAAGTTCAACGGTATGACTCGGGATCGTACTACTCGTGTGGTGGCGTTCTTGACTTCTCTTCATCGTTGTACGAACCACTACAATAAGTCCTTGCCCTATGATAAGAAGCTCAGTGCCGAGACTATGAACCAGATGGTTATGGATAGGCTGATCGCAAATGCTCCGGATGCGGCCAAGTCAGTACTTCATCGTTGAGCTCCCAAGACGGTAAAGGAGATTTGTGAGATCTTTGAGGATTACAAGGAAAAGTTTGGCCCGTCCACCCAGCTCAGTCGGCCTGCAGCCGCATCGCAAGCAGACGCTACTAGGGGTAGTGATGATGGTATGGGTCCTCCTTCTAGTATGATCCGAGCTTTGGTCGGTCCGCTAGAGAAGCTATTTGACCAGCAAGAGGGGTGTACCGCGATTCGTCCATGATCGATTGGTCCACTGCAGCTTCGGTCCAAGATTGTTTCGTACAAATTTCGGTTCATTCATGATCTTTTCGTACATCGAAAAAGTGTATGTTTCGGTCACGATTGTTTCATCCATAACCGGTTTCGGACACGATTACTTCGTGCATGGGCGGTTGATCCAAAGATATGCTCGTGGTGATCTATTCGGCCACGATCTTTTCGAAAAAAATTCATTCGTCCAATAGTGGTTCGTACATATCGAACTACGACACGAAAATGTTTGCCGGAGGAAAGGAACCCACGACCTCGCGAATACGAGCATGAACTCCTAACCTACTCACCTGTAAGACTCCTGCTCAACTCCGACAAAGTACCGCCCATGCGATACCCAACCTATTCAACTTGGCTCCATTCGTGTTTGGAGCCTCTAGGCACTGGGATCACCACAGAGACAACCTGATCTGGGGGGCGCTAGATCGTCACCACTGGTGACTCACCAGTAGAGGCGGCGGTGACATTCTTAGATCGTGGTAGGTGATGCTAATAGCGGAATTGGTAGAGCTCCCGGCTAGCATGACGATGGTCCCAGGTTCAAATCTGGGTAGGGGTAGATGGCAGTGGCGGGAGTGGTGGAGCCGGCGGCGCAGCCGCCGGCGCGCTACTTTTAGACATATGTGACGCCGCGGCGTCACATATGTCTAAAAGTAGCGTGGACGAAACGCACATGTACGAAAGGCTTGTACGAAAAGCCCTGGAAGAAAGAAGCGGAGTTAGAGCATGATTGGACGAAACGGCGTGGATGAAAGAATCATGTACGTAAGACCCGTGGACGAAAGAGACGTGTATGAAAGAGGATGGACGGAAGTAACATGGACGAAACAAGCAGGATGAACCCTACCATGGATGAAACAATCGTGGACGAAACCTACAATGTATGAAACAGCGATGTATGAATGGAGGTTCCCCGCAGCAAGAGCGAAGGCTCGCGGCGGCAATGCATCCTAAGAAGTGCTTCTTATGTGGTGGCGAGCATTGGTTGAAGGACTGTCCCCACAAGAAGTTTAGTGAGGGTTGCTTCGTATGCGGTGCCAAGGACCATTTGGCCCGTAAGTGTTCCATGTTGGCGGCTCTCCGTGGTTCTATTGATGGTCAGAAGTCGGCTGGTGTGTCGGGAAACTTCTAGGGCGCTCGTCTGACAGCCCACGAGCGCCTAAGGTTGAGTTGATCCCTTTGGGGAGAGACAATGGTTTATTTCTCTTTTCTGACTTAATCTCCGATCAACAACGTCTTGGGCCCCTACGTTGCCTGGTGGATACTGGCTGTTGTTCTACTATGGTTGCTAAAAAGGTATTACCTAAGGGGGTGACTATTCGGCCCGTTGCTGGTCCTGCTCTCATGACTATTGATAGATCTATTTGTAAGATTGTTGGTGTGGTCTCGCTCACGGTAGAAGTTTATGATTGTGATAATGCTCGGCAAGGCATTCATCCTGGTGAGGATGAGCCAAGGATCCCGTTCCCTGTTTCGGCCCTGGTCGTGGATTCTCTGGCTTATGACGTTATCTTGGGTCACGACTTCTTGAACGGTTCAAAGTGGTTCAAGTTGAACCACTTTGAGCTGGATATTCGATACTCTGAGTCTCCTTCAAGGATTGTTGGTCACTGGCCTTCTAGTTCGGCCCCACGTCTTCCATGGTTTGTGGAGCACCCGGTTCAGGCGGCTAACTTGACTTCAATGGTGCAGGTGTATGCTTCTTCGGCTCGCCGCTCTGAATGTGGTGACGGGCGCCTCTTTAACTGGTCCTACCCGGAATACTTGCCAGCTGGAGCCGGTAGGAACGTGTATGTGGTTTCCTCAATGCATTCAAGGTTCGTGTACTACCCGGATGACTCTGGTACTGGCCTGGTTTCGTCTACTCCGTTATTTTTGATGGAGACTCCTTCGTCTTCAACTGGTAGTCAACGACCTTTGGAACAATCTGATCCGGTAGAGGCAGAGGTGCCTCACCTTCTTACGGAGGCTTCTCCGCTGAAGTGGACTTATGAGTCTGGCCTGCTTGCCGGAAGTCCAGTATGTACGACCAGAGGTGGACGTACAAGTCGGCCCCCTAGGAAGCTCCCGACAAGTCGATATACTCCCCGAGGAGGCTACGAGTAACTACTGTGAAAATCCTTCTTCGGCCCTGTTAGAATTTTGCGGGGAGGAGAAGTATGAGGGCTAGTGTAACCCCCTCTCTCTCAATTTTTACTCGTTCTGTGTCTTATCGTTGACACGAGGTGTCACGATCGTTATGGTGTGATGCGATGGTATCCTGTTACCGTGGTAACCGTGGCGCCGGTTGTAAGCTAGCTGTCCTCTATCATACGTATCTGAGTTTGATGAGACTCTTCTCTTCGGCCTGACAGTTGTTAGTCTCGTCGTGAGAGTTTGTCTTCGTGATGACAGGGATCCTGTCTCTTCGTTTACGCGTGTTAATGAATTTCCGATCGGTTTGCTATAATTGTGCACTATTTGGTTTAAGCGCTTATTCAAGGATCGTTCCTTTATGTTAGGACTCCTGTGCCTGCCTGCGAGTGGTACAGTTGAGGCCGTATTAATTAAGTCATGTGTTGTTTTTGTACTTTTGATTGTGCGTGACTTACTGTTAGCGCGCACATGATTACGCGAGTTTATCTGATCTTAGACGGTTTTTCGACTCGCAGATACCCGAATCAGAATCTGATTGCTGATTGGAGCTCTCATGCTTTCTTGGGCAATCGCTTGAGAAACCTGGAAAGTCTACCACAACTACTTCTTGGAGTGCTGTTCGTCAAGAAGACCCGTAAAACCCGCGGCCCGAAAACCGGGGCCTGAGTTTGGCAATACAGACCAGAGGCTGAGCGTGACTGTAGTGGGATAGCTACTCGCGTATTGACCACACAGTCATTTCATCTCTAGCCCCCCCAACTCGCACAAACCCGCGTCTAACGGGATAGAGGCCTCTCACCCTCGCTTGAGTCTCAAGCCACTACCAACCGCGAGACCCGTATGGTACGAGACCCCGTGCGAGGCGTACCTCGAGACGTGACAGCTAGGCGTCCATTCCAGCCCGACATTGTCTGAGCCTTGGAAGGAGGCGTCCGTGACGACAGCCGTGACGGCGTATGGTCCACCCGACTGGCGCCCATCCTCTTGACGAATAACCGTAGCGGCAATGCCCCCGCGTCACCTCACCGTATACTCCGGCCGACATCCCGCACGGTTACTGCTCTATCTGTCGCCGATATCTGACGGAGTCCGTCGGACGGACGCACCTAGCAGTCACCACTGCTCTGCAACTCAAGTTGAGTTACTCAACTACGGGTTGTCCTGCCGGTCAGGTGTTGCCTCGCATCACCTAGGGAAACTCTCCCTATCACTTCCTCGGGACCATTGCCATGTTGCCTTGGTACGATCAGGATCCCGGATCGCACCATATGCTAACCACTCCGATCACATCACCGCCCTTCCGCGGCAGGTCAACCTCTCAGGTGACGACCTCTAGCGACCTAACTGAACGCCGCAGACCGTAACTCGTAGCCGACCGTCGCTCTTGACCCAGTAGGGTCAGGGCGCGTTATCCCGTCGGGATAACACACACACTAAGAACCACTCGTGACACTAAGTCACGAGTGGTTCACTTCCGAACCCTGCGCCGTCGGCCGGTGAGCCCGGTTGGTCCTCATGGGGTCCACCGATGACGTCGCTAGGAAACCCTGGTGGCGATACCGCACCCTCGCCAGTGGTCCTGCGGGACGTGAGCTGCGACACACGACTACGCGCTGCTCGTACTGCGGACACGTCTGGCTCTACACGTAGAAGGCAGCATGCTCTTTGTGAAACGGGGTATACCAACTCTTACCCGACCTAAGCTGTGCGCAGAAAGGAGCAGCCCCGATAAGGTTCCCTGCATGACGGGGGCCTTACCCGGGTCCCCAACGCGGTCGTTGTGGCGCAACGAGCGACCATACCGTTTTCTGCTACTACCAACACAACCCGAAGGCCTACGATAGAGTCACTTGCCACAAAGAAACATTCGGGAGGTTATCTTACTCGACTGTTTCGGCACGATGCTCAGTCATCGGTTCCCAGCAGCCTCGCAAAGCTCGAGTGGCGTGAACGCACGTCATGATGATCTTGAGCATAAGCCGATAGGATGCATCTAGAGTCTGACCATCGGCCAAACTCCACCACCTCATCTAGCCTGGCCCCACCATTCAAAAGTAACCATGTTCCCGTCCTCCTCATGCTATGAGTCGTCGAGCGACCCTCGGAATCTGATTCTCCACATACTGCTACTACCAATCCGCATATGTCCCGACGGAGGTCCTCATATGTTCCAGCAAACACACTGCCCCGGAATTTGTTGCTCGTAATAGCAAACTTTTTCCACCATTGGCGGAGTCGGTGATATGGGCATACACCTATCTCGCAGTCGCCGCTGCTCCCCCGGCAGCAGCCGATGTTGACGCTTCTCCCACGCCCCACTTGGTCTGATTTGGCCCCTCTTATTTGGACTACCACACAAGGCTCACCACTCTCGCACCGTGACCACACTATATCTTCCCATTTCAATTCAACTAATTCCCGCAATCGGAACAAGCCGGCCACTCCAATGATATCTGCGACCGGTACTCCTCTATTCCCGCTTCGAGGTACCAAGCTAGATAAGGCCCTCAGATCCCTTTTTGACAATTTGCGTGCTCTTCTGGGAGATTTGACTCCGAGAATCTTAGCCGCGCCCAACAGGGCTAAAGGCACCAGTTCAGACTCCTGGTCGCTGAGCCGGCCATGCTCTAGAACGCCGGCACAGCGGACCTTCTGAACGTAATCCTTAATGGTGCCGAACTGCACCTTCGCCTCTCTGGTGAGTGCCGTGATATACGTGACTAACGGTATCCCCCGAACTGGCCATGGCTCCATTTGCATGCGGACCATGAGGCTCTCGTAGCGAGGCAGCACGGAGTTATACTTCCTTGCCGTAGACGGCATATGCGCCGCGGACACCACGGCACTGATAGTATCAGGGTCTACAGTCGGGATTTGCCGGTTGCGGCTACCCACGGTGGGTAACCCACCACACGGATCGCCTTCCGCAACGGCCCGTACGTATACGTGCTGGATCTGCTAGTGTAGACACGTAGTTTTCCACCGGTAGGGACCCTCTTCTCACCGAACCGCCTCACCGAAGATGGCTCAGTCCTTGTGCCCGCATACACCCGGGGCGACGACAACGCCAGAAGGGTGTGAACCCGAAGGGCCATATCGCAATCCATGCCTTGTAAGGCAGCTACGCACGCCCTGACTGAGACACTGTCCCCCTATCTATTCACCCCCGTAGCCAACTCAACATCGCCCTCAGCACGGTCATCACCTTGTTATCAAAACCGAAACAGTCACCACTCGTTACTCAGACTACCGTTACAGCTGCATCGCATCCACCTTCTGTAACCTGTCCACGATCGGGTGGATATCAATCCTCGCATCGAGCACTCCGGCCACTGACGAACGGGGGGCACCTCCACGCGAAAGTTGATCGCTCACACGATTCTCAACTCCCGGCAAATGGAAAGCCCGAATCGCACGGTGATTTTTTCCTAAGGCCGCCAATTTTGCCAACATACTTCCCATCCTGCCCGATCGACTGGTTTCTTTGTTGAGTGCCTCGACCGTCGAAACGTTGTCACTCAGCACTGTGAATACCGGCGTCCCACTGTACGGGACGCTCTCCGCAACCAAGACGGCAATAATCGCAGCCAGTAACTCCAGCACCCCTATGTCCCCTGACTTGAGTTCTATCGGACCAAGAAGCGCTGCCACATCCTTACTGGACGCGCAGAACCAGTATCTCGTTCTGCTTTCAGAAATCGTCGGTCACTAGGACACACTTAGTCGAGCCGCGCCTCCCGAATCCGAGAATCTCCTGAAGTGACGACGCCCGAACCTCCGGCGTACGAAGAGCATTCAGCAGTAACGACACCTTGCTCGCCGCTCTCTCGCCGAGGAACGCATACCGCACCGGCGCACCGCTCGTGCTCCTGGCTGATTTAACCTTGTGGCACCATGAATATATGTCGGATAGATGACACTGATAGCGCGTAAAAGTCTGAGAGCACCACGAGAGTCGCCCTAATAAACTTTCGACGTCTCTGACGTCTACCTTCTCTTTCTTCGCGGCTTTATGGAGAAGAAGGTCGCCTTGCTGGCAGACGAGAGTGATCTTATCCTCAGGGATCTCTACCTTCATATCAACCGAATCCTGTGTCGCCACGGAAAACCACTGGAAACCCATCGTTCTTGGACTCACCGATATGCGAGCTTTAGCCAATTCCGACCTCACACCCACGACCCTTGACACCAAGATCAATGATATGAAGTCGTCAAAGCAGCGATGCGCCGCCGACTCGAAGACTCCATCATCTACATACAAGGTGCACAGTATGCGAAGGATTGCTCTCAGCAGCCTGTAGCACATACTATAGGTTCTTATCCACCAAATGGGGCTGGATACCAAACCAAAGGGAATTCGTAAATTCCGATACAGCTGCCTCTCCCCTTTATCATCCACGGCACTGAGGTACAAGTACACTCGGTCTCTTACGTGGACCGAGATGTGGCGGAACGCCTCCGAAGCGTCCAGCTCTATGAAGCGGAACTCACTTTAAACTTTTCCACCGCCTGAGATACGACCAGAGACACCGCACGGAGGCCCGGCAGTGACGCCGTGTCTTCCAGATTACCGCTCCCCTCGATAAGATCATTTACCCCGCTGCGCCTGAGGTCACATATCATCCTATACGCCCGCGGGATTCTCCCCGGCTTCTTGAGGAGTGCCACCTTACTCACGATCGCATCTTCTGGCAACTGATTCGGATCCGGCTCTTTTCGTAAATAGCCTTTTCTTCCTCCAAACACCGAGTAACGATCTCCCGACCCTCGTCACTCTCCGCTGACCGGTAACTCCGGAACGTCTCTCGCTCGAGCAGGGAGAAAGGGTGACCTGGCACGTCCTTAGCCTTATACTGTGGCCAACACGTGGACTTTTCAATATGCTCTCTCACCTATGCTCACCCCCTGGTCAATCTGGTCGATGACATTCCAGTCCTCAGGGAAGTTCGGGTTGAATATCAAGGCGAGCTCCTTTAGCAGTAGAGGCCTCAAAGGAGAACCTGACCGGGCGGTACGACCATCCACTTTGATAATAGCACACCACTCGGTTCTTAACTGATCTGCCAACTCATCAACATCACGCTCCACACCAGTCCAATCAAAGCCTCCTTGCTCTCCTCGTGGCAGAACGGACCACCTGCGGACGAACTTTCTAGAGTTGGTTTCAGCAAAGTCCTCAATCTTATCCTCGAGTACGTCAATCAATGCCGACTGAACCCGCGTTCGTGGCCCATACTGAATAGACCAAGGGCAGAAACCTGGCCCAGCAGTACCATCTGTCAGACCCTCGACCTGGCTTCTCTCCCACTCTCTTCTTAAATCTTGGGCTTCAGTCTCCAAACTGGAGAGGCAAGACCGCACTTCTTCCGCCTCCCTCCAGCTATCACGCTGCCTCCCCCTCTTCTCGGAGTTTCTCCGAACGGCCGCTTCTGCTGTGCGTTTCCCCGACTTCTGACCCGGGGCCGAGCAGCCATCCATTACCACAAAGAGGGAGGCAAACCGTCTGAGGAGTAAAACCCTGCCTACTCACATTTCCAGCTACTTAACACAAGCCGCTTCTGATTTGTGATAAGAAACTGAAACTTTCACACCTTACCGAGGATTCCGCAACCTCGACGCTGAAACGACACTCCACCGAGATGGAGGTCCTACCGAACTGAAAAACCATACGGCGCTACCGTAATAAATCATAGCTGATACTCTCAGGACGAAGAAACTGTAATGCCCAAGCGGGCCCGAACTCGCCGCACGCGCCGGGCTAGTTCTTCTTCTCACCGGAATCGAACTTGCGGGACTTCTCATCCTTTCTGCCCTGAGAGTGGGGTTTGTCGGCCGACCAGTCTGATTTGTTCCTCTTGCGGGAACGAGAGCCTTCACCAGGGTTGTCTCTACGTCGGTCCTTCCCATCACCTGCATCCGCTCCAGGATCGCCTTGGAGAAGCTCGCAGTTACCATGTCGTCCTCGAACATATCGTAGATGGTAAGCGTACCATCGGCGGCCATCTTCGTGATGATGTTCTCTCTGTGGCGATGGTCCAGCCGCAACGCCTTGCCCCAGCTGTGGTTGCCCATCTCGGTGACCCTTAACACATTGTTAAACAGCACCAAGAAGTTACCGCTGACAGGGGCGGCTAGCCAGTACGCCATCATAGATCGAATCAAGCACGCCGTAATCTCACCAGCCTGAAGAAAGGCTTTGGAAGTTGCCGTACGCTTCAGCACCTCAACCGGAGCACCAGTGACCGAAGTGACCATCTCACTCTGAGTGCAGCTGTACTCCGCCCCGGTGAAGCGACACTCAGCCAACTCTACGAACTTGTTGGCGCGACACTTTGCTATCACGGCCGCTGGCGGAATTAGATTGGGGGTGAACTTCATCTGCTTCTCAGACGAGAGTTTAGACACCAAGGCCGTCACGTCAACCTCGGGGAGCTTGGCCACTTGTATCTCTCGCTTGGTCCTTTCGGCAGCAGTCTCCACATAGGATAAGATTTCGGCTGAAGTAGCCTCACCCGCTGACGTCAAGACCTGCCGCTTCCTCGTAACATCTGCCGAACCCCCTTCCGGGACCGGTAAAGCCTTATCGGCCGCCGCGGACCAAAAGGCTCTAGGCAGCTTAGAGATGGTCTGTAGTGACATACCCTCGGTCTCGTTCGAGATACAATGGCGATACTGGACGCTAGTATCATCATCACCGGGCACGACCGCACCTAGGATGACCTGAACTACGGCGTCCCTGCCGACGTTGAGAGGCCCGACGGGTTGTGCGGACATTGAGAGGTCAACAAGGACTAACTGCTGAGTAATTCCTACTCACAACGGCCTACAAACGACGGTGAGAAACTAACCTCAGAGCCCTCACTCGGACCAGGCCGAAACGCCGCCATGACTCACGGGAAACGCACACTCGCTCATCGCTAGTGCTAGCGTCCCGAGCTTAGAGCCGTCTAGTCAGCAACGCAAGGCTGTCTCCGCGCACAGCCGACAATCCATGCACAATGACCGAGCTTCATCCGCTCGTCACTTAGAATCATGTAAGTCACCTGACGTATCGAACGTCTAGTACAATTACTCTCCAGTGCGAGTCTCGCAACGTGGAGTCAAGTTTACTCAGTCACTCGAGTATGCGACGCCGAAACCAGGCATCAGTCGCCTAAGACGGGTAATTAGGTCCCATGATGGAAACTTCCATCCCGCAACCCCTACGCACAATGGCCCTGAAGAAGGTCACTTACTGCGAAGGAATGGCCTGGCACCTATCCAGGCACATTCGTCTGACTTACACGCAGGAGACCACTAACACAGAGCCGTGCCGTAAGAGCGACGACTCCTAGGTTGGGTTCTAGTACTACCGCACTACACAACTCACACGAAGATGGCCTTAAAGAAAGCCAAGCAACGCGGAACCTACTGGAGGTTCACCTCATCTGGAACCCGCACAATGCCGGCTTTTCCGGGCGCCCTTTCGACAGCCAGCGGCAACTACGTCGCCAACAAGCTACCGAGTTGGCCAAGCCAGCAGAACTCACTCCGAACCCGTCGGAAAAATGAGCCTGCTCCTGCTTGGGGAAGAGAAGGCTACAGAGTCTGTAGTACAGACAGCCTCCGCCGTGGTACACCTCAGGTCAGGACGTCGTCCAAGGCGACCGCGTTGTCATCGTGAACTCACACCAGTCTCATCACCTCGTGGTCGGCTACCAGTCGTGGATAGTTCCCGCTGTAAGTCATCAGTAAACCACGGAAGAAAAAAATTCAGTGCCGAGGGGCACAATGACCTCCTGGAAGACGTTGCGAAGCCGTGCCTGGAGCTTCCGAAGGATTCCTACCTCCGCACCATTCATGCGTTTCGTGCCCGAATCCAACTTAGCGCACGCCCGATATCCAACCAGGTTCGCCGACAAGCCAGGGTTCTATCCCCAGCTAATCGATATCTCCTCCAAGAAACCGTGCCGTATTTCTCTCCGACATAAAAATGCCAGTCCAAAGCCTGGAAAGAGAAAAAGCTCACTTGTTGCTTAACGAACGAAAAACCTAACCTGTGTAATGATGGAGGAAACCTGCTCGATCGTGTATATCGCGACAGAAATGTCGATTTCGGCTAGAATGGAGCAAAAAAACTCAATTTGCCGCTCTCAAGAAAATGATTTGCTACAACGAATAATCGGTTGCCGGAATCCATTTCAGAACTTGCCCCATTGTAGAAACGGTTGCCGATTTGTAGAATGAGAGGCAGCAGACGCACTTGGGCAAGAAATTGCGAAATCGAGGAATTGAAGGAATCGGCAAATGAGCAAGAGCAGCAAGAAGTTGCGCTTGCCCAATTCAATTACAACGCTATCGATGAGAATGGCTCACACTCAAGGCCACAGACCTAGAGGACCCAGAGGATGGTGCACTGCACACCTTTAGTCGGTTTAATGGATTCTAATGCTTCGCGGACGCGAAATTGGCGGAGTGGTACGAGCGCCTATTATCAAGCGGTTCACTCGGGATCGATTCGAACAGTAAGCTAGCAGGGAAAAAGTGGTCAGAGTCGTCAATCAGGGAAAAGTCGCGCGCGGGCAATTTTCTCATCATTATTTTTGCATCGATATTTTTTTTGGCAAGTCGCGAAGCGGCTCCGCGACTTGCCTAAAAAATTTTCGCAGGGTGTACGAAATGACGGTGTAAGAGTTGAAAGTGGGTGTGTCTATGAAATGACGGTGTACGAGCATTATGTGTACGAGTGTTTTGTGTACGAGTATTATGTGTACGAGTGTTTTGCGTACGAGTTTTACATGTGCGAGTTTTCTGTGTATGAGTTTTCCGTGTACGAGTCCTCGATGTACGGGTATTTGGTGTACGAGTCGAAGGTGCACGAGTATTTGAGACATGAGTCGAAAATGTACGAGTTTTCGGTGTACGAGTCGTGAACATCCCCTTGTCACTCACCCCTCGGAGGATCTAGAAAATGCCATTAGTGAGTGCATTAGTAATAAGAGATATCTCTCGAATGGCCTCAGCGAGAAGTTGAGGGGGACGGCAAGGGTATTAAAGATCAGTATATGAAGCTTCTTGGAGAGAAGAGGCTACTCCGTATAAAACTAGAGAAGCTTCCTGAAAAGGATACAGGTAAGAGAGCATCTATGACATACAGGGATGCCCTCTACGTTAACCAGGGCCAGCAGAGCCTTGGGACTATGAAAATCCGGAGAGTCCTCACGCCACCGAAGCAGAGCCAAATAAAAACCGTGGTCATCAAGCCCAATAACCTACCGGGTGGAGAAGCACACAAGAACGAGGGCAGCTGAAGGACTATGTCGACCAGAAGCTGAGCAATCTCAAGATAGACAGGATTGCCAAACGCAGGGATGACATTATCGTGAGAGCTCCTCTGGATCAAGAGGATATGACGACGTTTCTCGAGAAGTTGGATAAGCATTGAAGGCATACAGGCTAGACCACAGAGTAGACTGTCCTCCGAGGTTATGATATACAAGGATGAGTTCGTTGGTGAGAAACAAGATCTGAAGGCGCAGGAAAAAGCTCTAGAGAGGGAGCTGAATCTTGACGAATGGATCTTCATGAGCACCACTAAGAAGTTCTTAATCATCAGAGTACCCGCTGATGATAGATCCTGTATGATAAGAGATGGGCTTTATGTGAGAAATATGAAGTGGAAAGTCAAAGGACATTTAAGCCTGAAAGTGTGCTACGACTGTGGACAGTGCCATTCAAGGAACGAACCGTATGCTGCAAAGACTGATGAGGAGAGGGCCTCCAGCAGGCCGCCTGCTGTTGCTTGTGTGGCGACAGGCACCACATGGGAAGATGCCGGGGAACGCGGCTCGATTAATCGACCTGTAAATGTTCATTATGCAAGAAGACCGGGCACAATGCAATGTTCGGTGAGATATGCGATGAGAAGCTCAAGCAGCTTCGTCAAAAACTGGCGATGATGGACTACGGAGGGAGCGATGTACCACATAACGGGAAACTCTTTGATCTGCTGTGTTCTTAACTTTCTCACAATTGAACTGTCGTAAGTCTCAAACCATATTTCTCGGCCTTTGATGGATAGCGTAGCAAACCCTGATTTCGTACTCATGTCAGAGCCTCCTCGGCAGATCGACATTGACTCTCACGATGTCATCCGAGGATCTGTAGATTCGAGTACACGCATACTTGTGAACAAAAAGCATTTTGGTGACATAGTAGCCTGTGCAGTAGATAGTAGGAACTTGACAGTAGTGCGGTATAAAGAGGAACTAGTCATCACATGTTCCTATATGAGTAACGGGCTAGAGACAAAAACCCTTCTTAGTCCATTAGATGATGTAAGCACGATAAGATCAATGATAGTAGGCGGAGTTAGCAACGGCTCCAGCTCGCTATGGAATCCGTTCCATGATCGGTGTAAGAACTCTGTCTCCCGGCGAATTGGAAGATCGATTGCTGACTACTTTCTTATAGGGGGTTCATTTGTGCTAACAATGGAGATAGGCCTACATTCAGGGCCCTAGGTAATACCCTAATTCCGGACGTGGAGAGGCGTAAGACTTCAATCATTGACGTTACGTTTTATAAAAGCGACGGGAAGGTCGAAGAATGGTCGGTCTCAGAGGTGGTCGGCCTGGCGGATCATGCACCAATCAGTTTTGTTTTCGCGAGTGATCATGCTATAAGGAAGCAGTCCATGCGGGCGGTGTCGGGAGCCTCTCTAAGCGACCACAACTACTATAAGTGTAAGTGGAGAATCTTCAAACAGGTCCTTAAGAACAAGAGGCCAAACTACGTGGACGCTCAAATATCCAGTAAAGTGGAGTTCGTCAAGCGTGAAATGGCTTTGGTACATCTCATTCAGCAGACGGCAATATCAGCGAATCCCAGGAAGCGAAGGCGCCCCGGGCACACGGGAGCTAAACAGCGATGGTTTGATGATCGTCATCAGATGATGAACTCAGGCTGGAAAGGTCAGAGCTGAAGAGAGCTGAGCGAAGGTGCGATCCTAATGAGATCACGGTAAAAGCGGAATACAGGAGGCTGGTCCGCAGGAAGAAGGAAGAACACTTGATGGAGAGATTCGAAGTACTAGACCGCTCTGATAACATGTCGGAGATCTTCAAGAAAGCGAGAGGAGCTACTCTGCTGCCTCCTCCAAGATTACTGGAAGATGCCAGAACTATTGTCACAATAGTATTGTGCAGTCTGGCAAAAGAATAGCTAATCACTATATTGGCTCACTCGAGGTTGTCCATTGGAGCGCTCGAAGACCTTGACGGTCAAGAGGTGAACAGTGGTTTTGATGTTCCCACTGAAGACGTTTCTCCTCGGCGCCTGGGCCGGACGGTATTCGCTTAAGGCACTGGCACGAAAGCCCGGAGTGGGTCAAAAAGGAATTGGGGAAGCTTATAGGCTTAGTTCCGTGAACGCTTTTGTTCCTGGGTCATGGAAGCACTTCCGCGTAATCATCACTCATAAGCCGAAACGCAACCGCAAGAGCATGAAGTCGCTAAGGCCTATTTCGTTGTGCGCCACCATCTCGTAAGTTGCAGAGTTGTAAGTCAAACAGTATCTGGATGAGGCCTTGGAGGAGATAAGTACAGACAATCGCCAATATGCCTATCTGCCCTCAAGGAGCACCATTGACGTCATAAGTGCCACAGCGAGACTCGTCGGGCATAACAAACCATGGACCGTCTTGTCCTTGGACTATAGCGACGCGTTTAGGAAAGTTTCCCATTCTTCTGTGGATGATAGCCTCGACTTCTTCGGTGTGGACAGTCGCGCTAGAAAATGGATTTTAGAATAGCACGAAGGTAAAGGGGCACCACAAGGAGCTCTAGTCCCTCCCTTCTCGTTTATCCTGAACACTGAACCCTTGGGAATTAAGTTTGAGGCATACGAGGCATTTGAGTGGATTTGAAGAGGTCGAGAGCTGTGAGTGGAAATGCTATGCTGACGGCTCTAACTTACTGTCATCGTGGAAAGATGGGGTGTCGAATGAGAAGGTGGGGGAGGTTTTAACACAAGTCATACAATTCATAACGAGAGAATCAGCGGGAATGAACCTCGTCTTGGAGCCATCTAAAACGATCATTCTGACGAATCAAAAACGAGCGCTGAGCGGCTTACCAGGATATGCAAGCACACTTCGCCATTTGGGCTAGTTTAACTTTTCGAGATCATCTTGATGAACCAATAGATGAGATAAATTGATTAGGTAGGGTCGGATTCCAATAGAAGGGCACTCAGAGTCAGGAAGAGCACCCTCCGAGGGCTTTTGTATATTGCGTCAGGCGTTATGTCCCTTTCGCATCTGGTAACGGAAAGAATTGCCATCAAACAGATGTGTAGACGCTGTATAGTGAGGCCTGCTAAGAGGCGTCCCAGGGGGTGTACCGCGTTTCGTCCATGATCCATTGGTCCACTGCAGCTCCGATCCAAGATTGTTTCGTACAAATTTCGGTTCGCCCACAATCTTTTCGTACATCGAAAAAGTGCCTGTTTGGGTCAACATTTTTTCATCCATAACCGGTTTCGTACACGATCGTTTCGTCCATGGGCGGTTGATCCAAAGATATGCTCGTGGTGATCAATTCGGCCACGATCTTTTGGAAAAAAACATCCGTCCAATAGCGGATCGTACATATGAAGGTGACGACACGCAAATGTTTACCGGAGGAAAACAACCCACGGCCTCGCGGATACGAGCATGAACTTTTAACCCACTCACCCATAAGACACACATCAAAAACCGACAAAATACCGCCCATCCGATGCCCAACCTACTCAACTTTGCTCGGAGCCAATGGTTTCATTCATGTTTGGAACCTCAGGCACTGGGATCACCACGGAGTCTACCCGATGAGGGGGAGTGCTGAATCGTCAACGCCGGTCATTCACCAGTATATATAGCGGAGAGATGCTAAGCACATAAACGGTGATGGTAATAGCGGAATTGGTAGAGCTCCTGGCTTGTATGACTATGGCTGCGCGCTCGAATCCTGGCAGGGGCAGAAGTGGCAGAGGCGGAAGCAGTGGACATTCGCCGCGGCCTCACATATGTCCAAAAGTAGCGTGGACGACATGCACGTGTACGAAATGCTTGTACGAAAAGCCCTGGACGAAAAACCCTGGACGAAAGAAGCGGAGTTGGAGCATGATTGGACGAAACGGCGCGGTTGAAAGAATCATGTACGTGAGACCCGTGGACAAAAGAGGTGTGTATGAAAGCGGATGGACGGAAGTAACATGGACGAAACAAGCAGGATGAACCCTACCGCGAATGTAACAATCGTGGATGAAACCTACAATGTATGAAACAGCGATGTATGAATGGAGGTTCCCCGGGTCAGACGGCATATTTATAAGAAGACTGTGGCGCGGGAACGCCTACAGTTCACAGGGAAAAGGAAGGCTTGAGGTTCACGCGAGGCTCCTCGAGGGCGTGCAAATATGTTGCGGATATGAAGTAGGCGAGTGTCGTCGACAAACCAGTGGGCCACCATGCACAACGGATGCCACAGAAGTCATGAATCTCCTAAGCGGGCGAGGCAAAGAATCGACGAAGAAGCAGTACGCCCAGTACGGATGGGTGGGCATGAGCGTTTCGTGCGTGTTACACTACTCTCCGCGGTATCGCCTGCCTTCCCTTGACATGGATGATGCTTCGATATGCCATACAATTTTGCCTACCGCAAGACACGGTCCATCGGGGGCGATACGCAGGTACCAGTTGGTACCGTCATACCGCTAGTAAGCGTTGAACCGATTGCAACCGCGCACCTGTACCCTGACGGTATCCGAAATTGAGTTACTGCGCCTATCAAAGCAGTGGATAGAGTCACTGGGAAGATGCTACCAGACAACTCGACGACGCCACTGCAAGTACGTGCTGGAGTCACAGTTGACTGCGTCGTCGGGACGGAGGTATAGTAGTGCAGCCTTTGTGATTGGTATATGCGGATCCGTTGCGAAAGTACGAGAGCCTCTAACGTTGAGAGTGGCTGAGGTTCGATTCCTAGAGAAGGTGGCCACGATCTGAATACGCAAGCGAAACATCGACAGTACCGCAGTGGGTAACAACGGCTGCGCATGTCCAGGAAACAATAATCGTGCCGTGGTGCCCATACTACCGTCTGCGATGTTGACAAGCAAAAATAGGCGAAGGGCGACTATCCCAAGCATCATCTCTTCGGTATCACACAAGCAGCTAACGGACGACGTAGAAGACCTGATGAAGGCGGTCGCCGATCCGGATACTGATGGCCGATGTGACGCACAGCTTACGGAGGACGGGCATCGCAATTATGAAAGCATCGTGCGCCGGATTCTGTACTCATTGCAGAGCATGTCGGTATTAAGCACCTGTATTATTCACTGACGGGCACCGACAGAGGTCAGGACTACGTAGTGTACAGAATACCCGCAAAGAAATGCTGCGAAACGGCAGGTATGGATTGATAGGAGGTGTGTGCGAGCGGTGAGATCGTCTTTTAGCACAGGTGTTAGAAGTAACACTGGTTGACTCCAACAACACCTGGATGGACATAGATTGAGTATAATGGGAATTAAAGCTTTTCTTCTATCCATTAGCTTCCGCGGCTGCAACCGTTTCATGCAGCTGCCGTCCAACGGTTGCCCGCCGAAGATCCGTAACTGAAAGATCTTCGAATCGGCTAGCTTCGTTGAAGCACCTCGTTGAGTATAGAACTCTATACAGTAGATCAAACTACTGCGATTCGGATTGGGCTCTATTCAATTTCGTGCCTGTCTATCTCATAGCCGGAATCTCTAGCCGTCTACTGATTCTGCCTAACTCGTTGCGTGTGTGTGTGAGTTTATAGTCCAACGCCGGCTCCGGCTTAGTTAGACTCTTGCCAATGGGCACAGTTGAAGATTTCCTGTAGCATTGACATTCGGGGCAATCAGATAGATTGTCAAGAAGCTATTCTCAGGGTTATATTCAACCAGAGAGACTTCCTTTCCTCCTGGCAGGATCCGCTTACACATCCGGAGCTGTGCCCACGACCGTCACACAAAGCCTCGCCCCGGCGTGCCACGACAAGCATCATCTCCAGGACTCGAGAAGTCCGCCACTCAAGTTGCTTTTTCCCCCGTTCAGTTAGCTTATCATTAGGAGATAGTCTCCTCCAACTCTTTCTTTTTCAATTAGTTCTCGGAAGCTCTTTGAGATGGAGCTTTTCACAGTAATTAGCCATAGCTGCACATCGACTCACACAGACTGTTATTTGCCCAAGAGTTCCGCTTCCGTCTATGAAACTAGGCCGCAAGCGAGACCGATCTGGTCTTGAGTTGAGCATTAGATGAGCGTTCCCATTCCTGACCCCACAATGACGACAAATAGTATCATGAGCCCGTCAGTTGTAGCCCGGCCTATACGCATAGCCCTCCCAGAAGAATAGAGTGGCCCGAGGTACCCGCAAGCGACCGACGCAATGGTTCTCGACCGCACCACTTTAGCTGGAGACTCTCTCTTGGCCGAGCTTTCGGGCGCTCTTCGTAGGGGTTCAGAGAGGTGTTGACTATCAACGTACTACCGTATTATCCCTGAAGAGATTAAGGCGGTGCTTTGTTTCGGACAGACAGAGCTATTCCGCTGTTTTGCTCTCTTCATTTCCCTCGGAACGTGGATGCTGGGTGCAGCTGAAAAGCCCCCATCTTTGTAAAAGGCCTCGAAACTTATCACTTTCTGCCCCTCGTTTTGTACCAATCAGCGCCGATCTGCTAATCGAAATGTTTGAGAACCACTCCAGTCACTACCGAAATGACAGAGGCATCACGCGTAAAGGGACTTTTGCCAGGCTGTCTGGCAGCTTGTAGTGAAAGTGGGTGGAAAGAAACTGAGTGCTCGGTCTACGTGTGGCAGCCAAGGGAAGTCACCGGCGTAAAAGAGGAAGGAAGGAGGGAGGAAGGAAGGGAAGAGAGGAGGGAAGGAGGAGGAGGCGCCTGAAAAGAGGAGGGAAGATGCGGAAAATGCAGCGCACAGCGCTGAAGGCGAAACGCTGCGCCGTGCGCACAGGCCCACTGCTATGCATCTGGATCATTCAGGCGCGGCATCCAGACTGGATGCCTGGAATCTGGCCCGGATCGTAGGCTCACTTGCAGTTCAACGGAGGTACCTGGAACTTCATCCACCATGTTCGCAGGAGAGTCTTTTAAGAGGATGCCTGAAAGGTTATCGCGGTTTCCTTTCGGCGAGGATCTCTCGGTTGCGAAAGCGCCATCCATCGACTTCAGACCTTTCGCGTGTTTGCGTGCAACCCGGCCTTCCAAATGTACGTACGCAGAACTCATTCTTCCGCATTGGTCGTACCGTACGACTGGTACGGAGCTGTCGCTGACGATCTAGGCTTTCGCTACGCGACCTTTCGCGTTTCAGCGTTTTCTGTGCAGCCAGAAACCACTCAATAGGGAGATCACCATGTCAGCTGCTGTCTGAGGAGATGCCTGAGATGCCACTACTGCTGACTACAAGTCGAGGAAAGACAACTTCCGTCTTTATGACTTCACTTTGCCAAGCGCCATCCAGGAATGCCGGAAAGATATGTGCGGCCGAAAAGGGCAGCGCTCCTTAACCGATATGTTCCAGTCGCATCCTCAGAAGCGAATCCTTCGGTGAGAAAGAGAAGCCCAGGAGCAGGTGCCATAAACGTAACGTATCGTCTGTTCCCACCGGTCCATCGTCTGGTCATCTCAGCGTGCATCACCTTGCGCGTCGGAATTTCAAGCCATAATTATCGTGGCTTCAGTAAAGACATCTTTACTCCATTAATGTCGTGCCAGGTCCGGTCATGCGTGGTCCAGGCGGATCGCGCGGATCGCACGAGCCCGAGGAGGACCTGCCAGCCCAGCCAGAAGCCTCCTGAGCAATACGCACCGAACGGAAGCTACCGCA
>JABANP010000533.1:0-35246 GCA_013115135.1 Perkinsus olseni
CGAGACTTTACGAGACTAGTAAAGCCCGTCAGATCAGGTGGCTCCTTGCGCCCCAGAGTAGACAGAAAAAAAAATGCTGCGCGCGCTAACTTCCAGCCTCTCCACAGCTCCGCCTCAATGCCTCTAGCCCCGCTGAAACGGCTGGGCGTGCTCTGCGGACTATTGTGTGCGCGGTCCGCGCCGCTCCGTCTGTCATTTTAATGTTCGGTTAACAAGTTACCCCGTGTTAAAATGCCACTCCGCGGCGCGTGGGTTCGGTGATGGACGCTGTCGCGTTCATCTCATAAAGGAGTCAGGGATCTGCGTGCGAGACTTTACGAGACTAGTAAAGCCCGTCAGATCAGGTGGCTCCTTGCGCCCCAAACCGAACCCTTCCGCCCACGAACCGCCAACTCAAAGTCGATACCCGTCGGGTCAAAGAAACTTCTACGACACAGCTCACAAGCCGTCATACGTGCCCTGCACCATAGCTCTAGCATATTTGTGCGATTGCGTGTGCGTCACGCCAGTCAAGTAAAACTTCTCGAGGGTGGTGTCTAAGGCCCAACGGCCGAATTCCAAACGGTTGATTCTTGGTATGCGAGCCAGCCACATCCACCATGCTCCCGATCTCCTCAGGGAGTGAGTGCCGACGTCCGTCCAGCCGACTCGATTTGTTGACGCGGTTATCAACCCCCTGATCCCCTCAGAGAAAGTCGCGTAGGATAAACGCAACCTCGTCCGCGGGTCAACGAGGAGGGGCGCTCCTTGGCGAGTACTCAGGACGCCAGTCCGATAGCCGTCGTACATGTATTGATAGAGCTGATGTACCAGGCATAGGATTTCCCCGCATGGCCGATTCTTGGCCTGCCGCGTGCAGCCTACTTTTACCACGACTCCCTGGCCATACTGATCGCATTTGCCCTCTTTGATGGTTAGCCGCACAATGTCCATGCCGTCCTGGGTGTCGAAGACCACGTCTTTGGTGTTGAGCGCCAAGCCTTCCCCCGCCCGGAGGACTGCAAACAGAGAGAGGAGCATGCCCATCTTTATCTCTCTCGATCCCGGCGCCGCGTTGCGCATGCACTCGCGGGCTTCGTCGACTGTTATGGGCTCCATTCTATTCACCGTCTGGCCTTCTCCTGTTGTTCTTTTGCCCACGGTCTTCAACACGCGCTTTAGATGGTCTTCTTCGATGCTCGAGAGCCTGTAGCCGTGCTCTAGATTCTTAGTCTTTACCCCGGCAACATACGTCTTTATGGTGCTTGCCTTGTAGTTCACTCTCATCATGACATATGCGAAGACCATCAGCATCTCGCCCGATATCGGATAAGTGTCGGCTGGGGCGTTATCTCCCCACATGATATCCCTAAAGAGATTTTCGGCTGAGCTGTATGTTCTGCGGCTAGAGTCCGCCAGCGCGCCTTCCACCATCACCGCCACCTCATCCCGAATGTCTACGCCAGCGTCTGCTGCTTGTCTCAGGAAGTCCCTCGCCCTTTGACGCCTCTCGGCCATGACTCTGTGCGAAGGAACTAAGCCCGTCAGGCCACGCGCTACCAACCTCCGTTGCAACTTAATACCACCGTGTTGTCAACACAACGCTGTCAAGACAGAAACACTCTTTCACTCAAGCATGAGGTCATACTCAAATTGAGTAGCTCAATCGATTCTTCGGGCTTAGAGGGTAGGGGCAGTCGTACCTAAGTTCCCCAAGCGGATGCTTGCCTCCCAGAGCTCGACTAGCCACGGGAGGTCACCTCCCGGAGGTGGACCACTATTACTTGGTCATATCTCCTCGAGGTCCACTGCCACTCTTTCCCAATCCGGTGGCAGCGCTTTCGCACATCCTCTTGAAATATCGTCCGCTACCTTGTTATCGGCCGTAGCTATGCGCATGGGGAAGAAGTTGCCGTCGGTGAGATTTGACAGCGTGGATACCATCCTTCGCATGAGCATCGCCAGGCCTGGAGTTTTGGCATAAATCTTCGCCAGGATCGCTCTTGTGCTCTCGTTGTCGGTCAGGACCGCAACGTTGTGTTCACATATGCCGTCCCTCCCTGCTTGGCGTCGAAGTCGCCCCTCGGCCACCTTGAGGCCTAGGCAAGCGCTCAAAAGCTCGAAAGCCACGATGTTGCGCGACTCTGCAGGCAGGCCACTATCCTTTAATAGGCAGCACCATTTGCCTAAGGAGGAAGTAGATAGTTCCAGTCTAAACCAACATGTTGTGTTGACAGCCGATTCGCCCAAGGACAGTGTTACGAAACCACCCAGGGCCTCCGTTGACGCGTCCACCACCACGACGATGGTGGGTTGCTTGGCCAGAGATACGCGTCTTAAGGGACCCACTGGACGAAGAGATTGTCTCCCAAGGGCCAGGTCCTTGAGGAAGCCGGACACGACACCTATTTCGCTAGAGCGCGGGCACTTTGCGTACCATAAGCCCTTAGCTCGAAGAACGCTGAGCAGCCCGAAGTAGGGCTGCAAGAAGGGGCGGATGTACCTCCTCAGCTGGGCCCAGTTTGATAACTTGCCTGCGAGCCTCGACAGGTCCTTCTCTGTTATGCGCTCCGACTCTCGGAGTCCGTCAAGGAGGCCCACTATGGTGTCGAGCTTTTTAGGCTCCAAGCGGAAGGAAGCGTTGTGGCTAACGTCGACAGTAACGCCCATACAGGTCTCCGCCTCCACGTTCGCCCGGAGTTTTGGGAAACTCATTTCTGGCCCGATGATAATCCATAGCAAGCATATGATGACGCTCGCCCGGGTGTAGATGCAAGATGCCAGGCACCAAAACCCGTCGTCTACATACTGGACGCCTGTCCCTGGGAAAGCGCCCTGCTCAGTCAAGCTCCCTGACTTCGAGGACTCCTTCGCGACCAGCAACGCTGCCGTAAATGCCCTCACCACCACGGTGATGCACTGCTGCCCTACCGTCGCGAACCTCACGAACCAATAGGCTGAGCATGCGAGGCCGAAGGGCAGGGTCACATTTTCGTAGGAACGTTGGCGGCCATCCTCCCCGACATGGCGAAACGACAGATGCTTTCTCTCCGCCGGGTGCACAGCTATAGCCCTATAGGCACTTCGCAAGTCCAGCTTCAGAGCCCTGTATATCTCGTGGGGCCACCGGTCTAGGAGGGACCCGACCTTGGTACGGAGGCTAACGATGTTGGGTAGGACCGTCGAGTTAGGTATGGCGCAGGACAGATTGATATTATTGCGCCTATAATCTTCTATCACCCTTATGCCCGAGCGGTACGTCTCCCCCTTCGGGATGGCTCCCCTACTGACGTAGGTTCTGGACGGGTCTGCCGCCTGCACGTCGTCCAGAACCCGCAGGTACCCGGCCTCGACCTCTTCAGCAATCATCCGGTCCACCGCCCCCACCACGTCAGGATGGTCCATAGACTTATAGTTCCTATTCTCGCTAGCTGGATACGGGTCGTACCGTTTAGGGTCGTACGGCGGGTACAATGGGCACGGAGGAACTTCTTTGCTGATCCCTATAGGGACTCCCACTCTGAGTATGGAGCTCAGAGCCACGTCCGGCACTCCCAGTTTCCTGACGAGGGCATCCAACAGGCCACAATATATGCGGCCTCCATTGTCTCTTTTCCCCGGCTCGACCCCTAAAAGTTCGGATATCCTCTTCCTAGCCTTGGTAGCCGCGGCCTGGCTTGTCTCCTCCAACCTCGCGACTTGCTCAGCAGTGGGAGTACCCGACACGGCCTCAAATGCCTCCGTGAAACCATTGGCCGATGACTCAGCCCATATTATTTCCCCAATTTTCTCGCCCACAGCTTTCTGGGCGGCGGTGAGCGGTGGTTCGCTGTCCGACGTGTATCCGAACGCTCCGTCTTTCACAAATGTGAGCTGCTCAAGGCTTTCCGAGATATGCTTTCGTGCCCGTTCCAAACAGTCAGCCGCGTGGAGCTCGCACTCGTTGTCAGAAGGTGTTGCGAGAGCTGATGAACTGGCCGGTCTCGACTTGTCGCCAAGGCTCGGAGGCGAACGGCCTGAGACCGAGCGATGTTATCTTCGCGAGTTGTGCTTACACTAAATAACGAACGCAGTAGCTCCTCGCTGGCGAAACTTAAGTGCATACTCAGAATCCAAAGTCGAGCAGACTCGCATATTGTTTCACTGCATCTCGTAATGCCACATTAGGCCGACTACGAAAGGAAACTCGGCTGCTAGCTACAGTCAGCTACACACAGTGCTACGGTAATCAAAATCGCGACATGCGTCACGTTGCTTAGCTCTTGGGACTGACATCTGTCCCTCAAGCGCTGCTGACGCCGGCAGCTAAAGGCTCGGCCGAAGCCTAAGACCTCCTATCGTTACCCCGGCCAGTGTCCTCTTGCTTAACGTCGCTTCCATTCTTCTTTCCTTGGCGGCCTTCGAACCTCTGCTTCACGTGACGGAACTTGCAGTTATCCCCATAGTGGCATTTGCCACGCTGGAAGAGACGGCAGATGTCATCGGACCTCCAATCAGACGAGCTTCTCGAGGTTGATGGCTTAGACGAATGCGAGGACCCGCGACCGTTAGTAACAGACCGACTGAGCGCGATGGCAGTCTTGCCGGCTTGTCCATGACGAGACAGGATGTCATGGTGCCCCTGAGCCAGCTGTTTACCCCACGGCTCGTCGCAGCTACTAGCGCCTAACTCGGCTCGCAACTCTGAGTCAGCGCTTTGCATGTAAGACACCCCGCTGGCCCGGCCCATTTCGGCGACCCTAGTGAGGTAGAGAAGGCCTTCCAGCGGTGAAGCGAGCTTCAATAACGAGGCCGTGAGCAACCACCTGCCCAAGCGTAAAAAGAAATCTGCCGACTGGCAGGACGGGTTGTCAGCTGTAGACTCCCTGGATTCTGTGACCCCAGAGCTGAGCTCACCGGTAAGCTTGTTGAAACGGAGCAAAAGGTCCTCGGATTGCCCACTCCTCGACACCATCCCGCACTCGGATAGCTGTACCATCTGCTTCTTGCTAAGCTTTCCGAAGGCCGTAGCCCCGAGCAGGTATCGGCCAGGCACACGCATACCGTGGATAGCTTCAAACTCCCGTTGCAGCACGGGCAAAGTATCCTCGTCCACCTCAGTCGACGCACGCTTGCGTTTGTGACCGCGAGCGGATGAGTCCGCTGCATAATGACGGGCCAGGGATCTCAAGGCCACCGCATTAGCTGGCTGATCCAACTCTCTAGCAACCTCATCACAGGCTCCGTGCAAGTCCCGCAGAAGAACCTCGTTGGTCACACCGAGCCTGACTAGGCAACTAGCAATATCTCTCTGGGCACTCAGGGTGGCGTTCTGCCTCAAGAACTCGGCCGCCTTGTACGGTAGATTCCTGAGCGCCTCGGCCGCAGCCTCGGCCTCGGCATTGCGAGGTTCGACGTTACCCCCGTCGTTCTCGTCGGCGTTGACTACCACATGCTCTTGGCTGACCACGCTCTCACCGTCGTCATTCTCGACTCTGTTGTCGCCGTCGTCACCCGCCGCCGCTCCCAGAGCCAGCTGGTCCGGTTGCACGATTTGCTGCTCGTCTCTGCGTTGCGCCATAGCTGATGGAAGGACTGGAGGGAAAAACTCAACTTCAGTGAGCCCAATCCGCGCCCCCTGCCAAACGCAACCCGCAGGATCGCTGCTGCACAACCGCCTAAAAGGCTTACTCACTGATCGGCTGACAAGCCCCACAAGCACACGGGCGCACTCTTCATGGTTCACTGCGCTAAGCAGCTACCCCGCACGCCGGAATCATACGCTGCTAAGCAGCAAGCTTCGCCCAACGGCCCAGCAGTCACGGGCTACTGCCCTCGCATAGTCCCTTGTCGAGCCGACGACGCTGGTGAGCCCACACTTAAGGGCAAGCTTGTAATCCGAACCTGCGTGCGCCGACCAACCTCTAAGGGTTTCCTCAGGGCAAGCCTATCTCGGGTGCCAAGGATCTCCCCATAGACGTCAGTCGCGCTGGGTTCGCAGTAGGACTCAAGCCGGAGACAAGGGAGCGCTTGCTGACAGCGCGCTAACAGCAAGTTGCTGTGGCAAATGCCACCCGTCGGAACATTGCTTGGACAAAAAAAAAATGCTGCGCGCGCTAACTTCCAGCCTCTCCACAGCTCCGCCTCAATGCCTCTAGCCCCGCTGAAACGGCTGGGCGTGCTCTGCGGACTATTGTGTGCGCGGTCCGCGCCGCTCCGTCTGTCATTTTAATGTTCGGTTAACAAGTTACCCCGTGTTAAAATCTCGTGTCATTCGTCCCGAGATCTCCTGTCCAGTGGAATCCGTCGGTGGAGGGACTACCACAGCGTCAGGGGCTCTATCACCCAAACAGAGTAAATCAGGCACGGGGATAGTCACCTCATGACCAGTAGAGCATTCGAGACGGCCAGCCGAGCCCGATTCCTGTTCAACTTCATGCAGTACCACGGTCGGCCATTTTTTGGAGACATGGCAGGAAGTGATCAGCAAGCTACCGGCGGGGTTCAGTGAGACAGTGTGCTCTCTCGCAACCTTAGGAGTATCCGGATCCAGGTACCCGAGACAAAGTGCTGAACCTTCTGAGTCGATGACGGTGCACGCTAGAATGGAGCCGTTAGTCGAGTCGACGGTCAAATCACTTTCGAAAATAACATGGCGGCTCGGATCGACCCTCTTGGTGTATCGCGGTTCTTTGCACACAATCTTGATGAGCTCATCCGCGTCTTTCGAAGGCATCGCACTTGCTGAGATCGCTGTACCCCTTGGACAGACATCGAGACGCACCAGGCAAGCCTCCGCTGGCAGTTTAGTCGCGCTGTTAACTTTCAACGCCAGTCGCCTAAGACCTCCGTCAGGAGCCTTGCCACAGTTCTCGCCGATCTTCGATTGGGCGGTTGAGAGGGCAGCAGGCAACAGGCTCCAGCTAAGACGAACCAGTGTATCGCCGAGAGTTATGTTCACGTAAGCTGGATGCATGCTTTCCCTCTTGAGGTAGTTCGGCAGAAAGAATTCCTTCTCGTGCTGCGGGAATTTTATGAAGGTGGACGTCTCGTTGAGAGCCACTATCACCGAACGGTTCGTGACCAGTCGGAGCCTTCGTTCACCAACTGAGGCTTCCACCTCACCTCGCGCTGTATCCAAGTAGAGATAAATCCACGGCATGAGTTCACACGAGATCTCAACGCGCGTCCAACAGCACGTCTTACACAGCGTTGACGGCGATAGAGATATTGGGCCCGACTCCCGAGCAATGAACCGGCTGAAGGCTACACCGTCCGTCGACGAGCTGTCTCGAAAGATTAGGACCATCTCGCACTCATTCTGCGTAGCTGGTCCACTGAGCTGGATACGACCAGGGACGAGGCAGCTTCCATCAGCTTCCTCCTGCCAAAACGGAGAAGACCGAATTTCCGCGACGAACTCGTGCCCGTTGTGAACCGGACATCGGGACGATCTATCTGGATAGCCGACCCAAATATTCCAATTCACATGGTCTCCGCAAATACTATCGGGCATTGGTACTGGCGGGACGACGAATCCGTTTTCTCGCGCCGGATGGAGTCGGGAGCAGAAGTGGAGCTCGTAGTGGCATTGTCGATCACGAGTCGACAAGACACGTGTAGTATCCAACGGCGACTCCAATGGGATAACCGGAATCTCGAATATCGCAACTTCGTGCTCTACAGGGTCGCCAATAAACCTGCAGTAGACCATTCTGGGGAGTCGGGTTTCTTTCAGACTCAGTGATTGAGATCATTCGGAAGCTCCAGACGAGACTTATCATATACATCTGTAAGAATCGCGGTTGAAAGACGCGGCGGACAGAAAGAGCGAACAAAGCGAGATACCCAGGAATCTCACGTGAATTACCGTCGCTCCCTTCTCATCAGCCTCGCAACCGCCTTAATTTTGCTATCGGGGCGGCTCAAGGGCACCTCGACCGTTGAGACCTCGATAGGCACACTGCTATCCGGTATCCGGAGATAGCTCGTCTGATTTAAATCTTCACTGAGGCTTAGCTTGACGAGGTGGTCTTCGTCCAAATGTGAGCCGTCCGCGGCCTCGAGTGCAGTAACATAGAACTGAGGGTCAGCACCGACGGGGACTTGAGAGCGAGAAGCGGAATTTGGGGAACTTGACGCCACCGACTTCGAAGCTGTTTATTTTTCGAGCTGTGTTTCGTTCTCCAAGAGAACGACGAGTCACATGGATTTCACTCGAAGGAATTCTCCAAGTTTTCCCCGAGAGTCTCATAAGCAAAGAGAGCTCACCTGAACGAGCGTCCACCTTTCAGCCTCCAGACGGAGCGCGACCGTCGGGTTGGCCTCTCCGTAGGCGTTACGTATTGGCACACGGATGTCAGCGCCCATATGCTGGAAAACCTTGCATGGAGGCAATCCTTGCTGCTGGAATTGCGGGAGAACCAACCAGATCCAGCCGAGCACCCTGCTTGTCGCTCTGACCAATAAGGACGTCGGCCACGACTCCTTTCCTTTTGTCCCAGACCTCGACCTCGAACCACACTTCGCGCTGAGGTATTCTCTCGAAGACACGAGTACAATCCCATACAGGCTCTCTGCAGTTGTCAACAGCAGCTGTCTCTATTATCTCTCCGTTGAAGGCAATTCTAGCATAGGCGTCACAACACCCGCCGAGCCACTTCTCGCCAGACAGGTCGGGTAGACCCGTGGCTCCTATCACTTTCATTTTCACTCGGTAGCTGTGCTGATCATCATGATCGCCAACGCCGCAACTAGCAGACTCCTCGCACATGTTACGAGCCGTCTCACTGCAATCTGGCGGGCGCTGCGAGTTTGTCCGTCCTCGGGAAATAACGTTCTGTTCTATCGTCTTAGCGATCTCGCGTGCTTGATTAAGGCTCCCTCGAAGGCCCCGCGAGAGAACGGGAACCCGATCTGACGATCCCAGCTCAGGAGTAACAAAGACGTCTTCTCTGAGAATAAAAGTCAACTTTGCGGCGGAATGCGAGTGGGATTGGCCGAGAAGAGGATACTCACTTATGGGTTTTTTTAGGCATATTATCGTCCAGCTGGCTCATGTGACTCCTCATTCGGTCGTCCACACGGTCCACTCCTTCGTTTATAACTCCCGCTAGTCGCGCCTACGAACTCCAAACTAGTCAACGAGACTGATCCGTCTCTGTTTGACAG
This sequence comes from Perkinsus olseni, assembly GCA_013115135.1. Lineage (NCBI taxonomy): Eukaryota > Perkinsozoa > Perkinsida > Perkinsidae > Perkinsus > Perkinsus olseni. The sequence continues at coordinate 9,130 of JABANP010000533.1, forward strand.
TCTTAGTCTAAGACTCATAGAAAAGTAAACAAAAAATCACGAGACCCGTTAGAGGAGAGGACGCGGTCTCCAAGGTTGACAAAAAGGGAGTTCAGCGCGCGAGCAGCACGCAGGTTCTTACCGGGCGACCCCGCGCCGATGATCGAAACATTAAAAGTGATTTCTCTACAACCGAAGTTTGGTGACCGGAGACACTGCTTTGTTACACTACCAAACCAGAAGCTCCCCTGAACCTGGCAGATTCAGGGGAGGCCTGAAGCGCACGAGAGAGCCTCTCTCAGAGAGGGTACATTATCGTGTCGTAATGTTTAACATTAAATGTTCTCATCATTTAAAGAATCGTAAGCGGAATACCAATTTTCTCGTGAGATCCTGAGGTAGAGAGGCACACCAGGTGTAATGGTCACGAACTCAGGCGCTCCTGGCTCGGGATTCCTGTGTTCGTGTGCGAACCCGAGCTCAGGTGAGTACTACCCGCCGACAAATTACTCGATATCGTGACCCAGTACAGTGACCAGTCTGGTCAAAATTATGAAGAGAAGGACAGATGCAGAGAGCTAGCAAGAAACGCACGTAGTACGCACCAAATGAATGCCTTTTTCGGCAGTCCGCATCGGTTGCTTCCTTAGTTGCTGAATCTGCTCATCTAGCTCTTCCAAGCTCCGATCAAGACTCTCTCGGGCAGACTGCTGCTGGCGCCCTCGATGACGCGTTCGACGATAGTCTACTTCCGTGCGTAGCTCCGCAACAAGTCTCGTGAATTCCTCTCCACCAGGATCCACTGTTATTGGTCTGATGATACCGGAGAAATAACTATCAAGCTTGAGATTATATTCGCGTGGATCGAGCCGATACGCCCTGGTCATACAAAGAACGGCGGCCATAGATACTGCGGAGCCCCAGTAAATATTTTATCTGCTTTCGCGGCAGACGAGCTTTCTGCCATTCAAGAATATCGAGTCGAGGTGACAGGGCCTGTCAGACAGAGCCAGTCTGGCTAGTGTAGCGTAGCGATTCGTTTTCACTTGCACAGCCAAAAGATTGAGATAACACAAGAATCACATCCTCGTCAACATGGTATCACTCCGCAACTTACGCGTAACAAATACAGGGACTTCAACCTTGGGGATAGTCCAGATAGTAACCTGGAACAGATTGTTTTACGTGTCCTCGAAGGAGCGAGAAACTGAAGGGAGACGAGGAAGAGAAGTTTTCAAAGTATTGCAAGGTTTCCTGTTCATTATCTTGTGCAAGGGAGGTTTCCTGAATCAGCTGTAGCCGCTTATTGACTCTATCTCTTTTCCCTCGTACACTTTCAAGCCGTACAGTGATAAGTCGTGCAGTGACAGTTCGTACAGTTGCCAGTAATACAGTGTCGTTCAGTACAGTATCCACAGATACAGTGACAAGTTGTACACTATCCAGCCGCACACTGAACATTCATACAGTATTCAGCGGTACAAGCTTTATTCGTACAGTGTTATTCGGCACAGCGGCCTCCTTACGCAAATCGCGGCAAATTTGTGAAGGAGTTATTTAGATAGCTGAAATTCCTTTAGGGAGATTAGAACTTATGCCACATACGTGAAAAATCACTGTCTTAACCAACTCGCCTGAAAACCCACTTCCAATCCAGAAGGCAAGAGGCTTCAATGCCCACGGGTATATATTAATGCCCAGGGTACCGGGGATACCTCCAGCTCGTGACATCTATCGATGAGAAGGGCTCACACTCCAGGCCACAACCCTAGAGGACCCGGAGGATGGTGCATGGAATAGAAGACTGAAACTACACCGATATAAAGAGTAGAACCTCAATGCAACAGCCGAACAGCACAACACCTCAACAAAAAAAGGAAACTAGGAAACCAAACACCATCGATAGCTACTCTTCCTTCATAAGCTTACTTTCCATCTGAGCCACAACCTCTTCAGACCAATCTCGAGCGAACTTTTTGGACTCCGTAGTAACCCTCTAAAGATTCTTAAAGCAATCGAAGGAAACATTGAGTTGAGTACACAACTTTTCCACGACAGAGGGCGACTGGCTAACACTGCAATACCACTCCGGAGTGTGAATTTCATAGGTGAGATTATCCTTGTTGGCCCGCTCCTGTACTTTACCATCAAAACCAATCCAATACACAACTTGCTTACCACTAGTAAGTTACTAGGACAATAGTATAATAGAGCCCGTCCAAGAAGTTTCAAGTCATCTGAGATATCAGCCACGATTTTGGACACCATGAACTCCACAAGCCATTCGGGACAAACATCATCCACTGTATCCCGATACCCACGCACACGACGTTAACGTCCTCCACTCCGGCTACAGCTAGAAGCATCCAAAAGATCAGAGCAATCGTTGAATTGCACAAACCTCAAAGCGATTGCAGCATTGCCAATATCCCTAATAGTATCCATTGGCACATCCATATTGGCAAGTAAAAGCGTGTACTGAATAAAACTATCTTTCAAATGACGGCTCACGTCCAGCGAGTCGCCGACCGGCAAAAAAATTAATCCTAATATAACATGCAACGATTGTACACAAGCTCACCTCAGTTCCCTCCGGTCCGACACCCTCCACAACAACAGGTTTGGATGTCCACCTTCACAACTTTGTTCTTTACCGCTAGGCAAGACATATTGTCGATCAAGAGGATAATAATCTGAGAACAAGTAACACAACCATATACCGAAAGATGAACCTACCCAAGCACCAACCGAACACAAGATAGTAGATATGGAATGAAAGAAAAAATGGAAATGGTTTCAACTGTCAGTTGCTCATTTTGTTTCCTCTTCACTGTCATCACTATCACTAGAACTCACATCAATAACACCAGGCCCACCCCTGGCTCGACGCTGAGATGGAGGGTTCGCAGATGAGACACAAGCCGCAACATCTGCGTCGGAAATAAAATAATGAGACTTACTATTACAATCAACAACAAACTCGCACAGCCGCTTGATGACCATACGAACCCCTTCTGCACCATCGTCATCGGGATGCTTCTGCGAATCCTCTCTTAATCGGATACACAACCGATTAAAGCCATCCTCACGATAGACATCCCTAAATTGAACAGCTTTGCGTTGAAGATCAGGATGACCACCTTCTGTAACTTCAGCTGTAACGACAGCTGGAAATCCCCGCCAATACTTCAAAGGGTGTATTACGATTCGTACATCGAAAACTCGTACACTATCGCTTCGTACACGGCTCGTACACTGAGTACTCGTTCACTCATCGGATTCATACATCGTCATTTCATACACTTGAGACTCGTACACGTAATCCTCGTACTCATGATACTCGTACATATAATACTCGTTCATCTAGTAAGTCGTACACATAAAGTTCGTACACGTAAATCTCATACACTGACAACTCGTACACGAGCACGACTCGTACACTATGCTTGCTGAGTCGCATTTTTGGGCCGCGCGCTGGGTGCAATGACGGAGCGAAGGAAGTTATATTGTCTATAGGGAGCGAACTGTTCGCGCCACTCTGTGAGAAAAAAGTTTATTAGTGTGAGTGGTATGGTGGTTAAGGTAGCGGACTTTCGATCGGAATATCGCAGGTTCGAACCTATGTGCGGGGACTCCCTTACCAGGGAGGAAGTAGAGTGGCAATAACGGGCGCGAGAGCGCCGGCGGAGCGGCGCGAAAATTTTTTAGGCAAGTCGCGGAGCAGCTCCGCGACTTGCCTAAAAAATTTTCACGGAGTGTACGAAATGACGGTGTACGACTTGAAACTGGGGTTGTGTACGAAATGAGAGTGTATGAAATGCTGGTATACGAGTTGAAAGTGTACGACTATTATGTGTACGGGTGTTATATGTACGGGTATTACGTATACGAGCGTCATGTATACGAGTTTTATAGGTACGAATCTCTCGTGTATGAGTATTTTGTGTATGACTATTCGGTGTACGAGTATTTCGTGTACGATTAGGAAGTGTATGAGTATTGGAGACATGAGTCGAAAATGTACGACTATTTGGTGTACGAAACGTGAACATCCCACTTCAAATGCTTAGCAACGTCAGAAAAAAGGAAGCTTCGTCCAAACATCCGATATGGAACTTGCACGGACTCAAAAACAGTATCATCCATCAATTGCGTGACCCACGAAGGATAAGCGCGACCACGCCCTCTCTTCTTCCTATTACCCTCTTTACTCCCATGAGAGGCTACCATCAACTCAGGTTGTGCTACAGAGCCCGCCCTTGAGTTGGAGGGATCCGATGGGCCATCGGCGATGGCTCAAGACTACGAGAGCCTAAATATTCATGGAACTAACAAATCCATTACTTACTATGAAAAACAACTACCTCTAGCCCTCCCTTCATCAGGCTTATCTTTACCCATACGAACACATAAATAGGTAAAGTCATTTTGTCCCAACGCGAGTGCACTTTTGCCAATCTCACCGACGACATCCCAACCATAGACTTTCGCAAGGCCAGTGAGCTTACTGAAGGCTTTAATATCCTTGTCGACAACTCCCGCTTCAACAAACTAATGATGATCGAAGAGTCGAAAAACGGTCTGAATTGTGAGACCCACCTGGAAATCATCTTTAGATATAGTTCCGTTGGTAACCTCAATTATTGAGGCTCAATATCTGGTTCGACGAGAATTCCGTTGTTCCAGGCTCCACAGCTTGGATCTTTTCGGAAACGAAGGTACCCTCGCTGCCCGATGGACTAGACTCGACCTAGCAGCCCGTGCCTATCTTCCGGGTCGGACCCGCCCATGTAGAGGGAGGAAGCTTGCGCGCTTAGCGCAAGCCTTTTCAGCTTGCTGGAATGGTCTAGTTGGTTATGACGACTGCCTAACACGCAGTAGGTCCCGAGTTCGATTCTCGGTTTCAGTCTTGCCGCATCGTTCGAAATGTGTGCTAGATCATCAGTCGCGTTGAAGTTGCTACCGCGTCTTCGGAGGCCCGCGGCTCCCAGCGACAGACACAGAAGCGCGCTAGCTTCCTCTACGGCATGTCTTTCGAGGCTGTGTGGTCTAGTGGTATGATTCTCGCTTTGGGAGCGAGAGATCTTGAGTTCGGTTCTCGACTCAGCCCGCGTTTAGATGTCTTGCTCTAACGGAGGTCCTCCGGGTCGAGATGATACTCCAGTAAGTCGTCTCAATCAGCCTAGTACTCCTGTCGAGAACGAAAGAGTAGTTCCTGCGCATCCACGCCTGTAGCAGGATCCTGCTACAGGCGTGGATGCAAGGTCACTGACCTTAGGTCAGTCACTGACTTTGATCTTCTCCCCGATCTTGTCAATAGAGCCCATCCGGTCGTGTCTCACGATAGTACCTCATGCAAATCCATCTCTGGTCGATATCAAGCAGGGACTACCAGAGCATCATGGACCACCCCTAGCCGAGTTGGCTGGCAGCCTACCTTCAGAGCAGCCGGGCGTCCGTGGTTGAACTCCTCTCGGACCGCAGCATCAGCTAGATAGCTCAACGGAACTTGCTCTCGTTACTATCGTATCTTTGCGTTAATGTGAGCGTGTAACACATCTTTGAGCCTGGCTCAAAGTATCTTGTGTTGCCAGCATCCATACTAACTCCGATCTCTTAGATTCAATCTCTTCAATCTCTTGTCCTAGGGTCCCCTTTTCCCCGGCACATCACTGTCTTCCACTAAGCTCTTTTGAATTTGCACCCTCACATTCTTGTCCTGGTTCCAGACGGTGTCTACAGAAAGATAGCTGATGCGCACAGCGAAGATTTCACGACAGCACTAGATAGCCTCCCCCGTGTTAAAGGGCAGAGTTCTAGTGAGTCGCCCTTGGATGCAGTACCTGCGGTCCGTAGGTCCTAGATCCTAGGGCGACACCAGCCTTAGACGGCTCCCAAAACGACGCCCCCCACTAGGTTGAACCTAGTAGGTTCGGTTTCCGTGTAGGAGATCATCCCTGTAGTGGGTCCGATGTACATATCAGCCACCACGTCCCTCACCCCTCTGCGGACCATCACCCAACAACGGGCTCGTCTTCCTGGAAAGAAGTGAACTCCGTATAGCGGCTATACTATAGCCACCAGTTGCTGCCACCCAACCGATAAATTTCGAAGGCGACGCCTTCAAGTCGTGGCTGAATTCTGCGCAGTCCTTCCCACTGGGAGCTGGCAGTTCTTTCAGGTTTTGTGTTTACCCCGGGCCGGGGTTGTGGCATAGATGAATTGGACGAGCTCAGCAGCTGAGCTTCAGCTGCTCCAAACATAAGAAATTCTTATGTTCTTACTGTTAATAGGTTTCGTCTCGAAACTTTCGAGACATCATGGAGATGGGTTGTGATTTACGTCTCCGGTCAGAGCATTGCTCTGAGAGCAATATCCGAGTCACTTTTTTCTGCTTCGAAGACTGCCTTCTCTAGAGCAAGGCCTACAACATTAGACATCAAGATCAGAGCAGGTTCGGAGAAGGAGAAATTATCAGTTCCGCGGTAGTATAGTGGCGAGTATTCATGCCTGTCGCGCAGGAGACCCGGGTTCAATTTCTGGCCGCGGAATATACCTTCCACGCTTTTGTTCCTCTTTCAAGTGCTCACTATCCATTACTGGCTTCTTCATCAGGGAGAACTCCTCACCTGAGATACGGCCATCAACTAAGGGAAGTATACCCAACGAGGCAAAGTTTAGCGGTAGGCGGCAGAGGGATGATCGTGGGAATCCTTTGACTCTCCGCAGCTTCATTACCAACATGACCCCGACCTGGCTTACCAAGAGTCTTCTCAGCCATATGATATGGCTTTCCCGTCCATTCCCGTGCAGCCGTCCCTGGAAAGCCTCTCGGAAGTCCCATTGTACGATATGGCCCATATCGACTGAGCTCCGCCGTCTCCCTTCAGGTTACCCGCCTTCGAGACTTCCGAGAGGCTTTCCAGGGACGGCTGCACGGGAATGGTCAGTGAAGCATGAGCACTATCCAATAACACAGCTCAGTGTGAAATCCACATTGTGGCTGCAGTGAGTCACCTGGTGGAGTTGTCGGACTGTCGTCCTTCTTCTCATCAGCAACGGCCCGTTGCCCTCGGGTCCCGAGAGCAGGAGGTCTGCGCACTCGAAAAGAGCCGTAGTCAAGTTGGGAAACGTGTGTGTGGGTCCAGAATGTGCCGAAATTCGAAGCTCAGGGCCAGTTACTAATACGAATACGAGCAGCTCCACATGAACCATGGTTCCAGAGTGAGGAAGAGATTTAACCGAATCCGCACCTGCGGTGTATAATCTCTCCTCTGTTCTCCCGCAATCTCCCGTATTCCTCATATAAGCTCAGCAGTAGAAACCCGAACAAGCACCCTAGGCAAGCTTCCGAAGGACGTACTCTGCGAAGTTCTTGCGAGACTCGTAGGCTGTACATGAATGAAGCATCATATGAAGCATACATAAATCATCTCACACCATGTGTGACACACATACGGTGTGTGGCGAAACGAATTATAACGAAGTATAATCAGCATCGCCGAATCCGATCCAATTCAACTGGCAGGAATTTGGGGACACCAATTTGGCACCAATCTCGTTGAGAGGACACAAGTGAAGCTTGCGATCCACCCCTTACGTTTGCGCAAACTTCGATGAACTAAGGAGAGCTATCAAAATTGTATTTCGTGTGCAGCAGCACCCACCGCATCAGTCGCTTGGAGACTCCAAACAAGAGGAGAGAGTGATGCAACATCTTCGAGTTGGAGTTGCTAGCGTGAGAGCTCAGGAGAGGAGGAGTGCCCATCTCTGCTAAGCAGAGCCTGTCTGGACGATGAAGAAAATACGACTGGACTAAAGACTGTGGACAGCTCACCTTCGGGTCCCGAAGTTCGGGATAACCGCGTCGGGGTCTTCTACACTATTCGCAGACCCACTTACCCAAATCCCAGAACAATTTACTAAAGCTCAGACCAAATTAGTAGAGACCCAGAAGAATTTGATTTCACGAGAGGCCGATTTAGTAGAGCTAGACTAAGTCACCAACAAGAATTGCATAATGAACAACAATACTGCTACCGTTGCCGTCACGTCGCCTGTACGCATCACAGTTGCTTACTCGCCCTTGTACGTTCGTGCTCCGTGGTAGTCCCTTGCAAGGTGGCCCACCTTAGAATGGAGATATGTGTAAGCCCTTCAGTGGAGGGCACTCCCGGGTCCTTCGCCCGCTTCTCTAATACAGAGCACGCAGGTACATAGCTGCAGCAAAACAGAATCCGTACTGTTGCAGCTTTGTACCTGCGTGCACTCAGCTTGGGTTTATTCCGGAATTGGTAGACTCTGGAGTTCACAGATTGTGTGCCGTTCGAGCCGTTATAGCCTCCAAGCTCACCCAAGGTTCGCGACACGAACTTCGTGTTGCGTAACTAGTTCGAGTTGTACGTCGACAGTCCGCGTGTGAACAACAGACCATCCCTGACTTCCTCTGACGAGTATAGTGACGCATACTATACTATGCACTACTACAGGATGACGCAGGCGTGCTAGCTAGACACTGACACAATTGCGCGCGCGTGCAGGAAGATTCGAGCCACCTTCGCGGGAGTGCGGGATACCCCGTGAATAGCTACATAAGCTCTTGCCCAGCGGCAATGCTGCGCCCAAGGCGCAAGGGATAAGTATAAGCGCTAGTAGCGCGATCCCCAATCTTTTTTTCCACCCGCCCGCCCAGGCGGTGCCCCTCGAGCCCAGGCTCTTGGGGCACGGGTCAGGCAGCTGCCTAGCCTCGCGTGCTAGCACAGCCACCCGACCTACTACCCAACGCCTGGTCGGAAGGACAGAGAATTATTTGGATCCTGACGAGTATGACTGGATGCGTGACGCGCCGTGCGTCAGAGCCAGACCCGTACAGCCCTTCTTGCAATAGATAGGAATGTCACCCCATACGCGATTGAGTAGTATCTTTGAAACATCTGATACGTGATATCAGATGTGATAATGGTAACAGTGATATCACATTATTACTAATATCCGTTCTAGGCTAGAACTTACGCTAGGCTAGATGCACATGCGTGCTGCAGCTGCGGATTCACTTCCGAACGGAATCCAATCGGAGTATGACTTATGCGATGATATCGGGCTCGTAGTTAGTACCACTTTCCTTTTCTGAATGTTAAATTCGTAGTCAGTGGCTTCCCGTGAGTTAGCACTGGGAGGACTCGACCTCGAACCGAGAGACGTCGCAGCTCCGTTGTTCGCATATTTTGCCGACGCCCATAGCTCAATAAATATCCTGCAATATAGCCACAGGGTAGATCCCAAGCGGCGCTTGTGAGTATTTCCCTGAAGATTGCTCGGCCTCGTTTTCACATTTTCTAATGGCGCTCCCGACTACCAGGCTCTACTCCAATAACTCTCGCGTCACCTGGGTCACCTACTGCAGCGTCTTCATGTTCGTCTGCATCTCGCAATTGTCGTTTGCGAGCTCTGACGAACCTTTCAGAAATGTCGCTGATTATCCCAAGGGTTGCTATGCGGGCCCTGGCCCGGGAGAGGGAGGCATCATCGAACTGATGCAACCCTCCTGCATCTTCAGCCAAAGAGGGCGTAAGTCGGATGGAGTTTACCAAGAGACCGGTGGTATCCTTATCAGAACTAACATGGCTGGCCATTGGGGTCAGATGGTCATCCAGGTCAACTTAAGGGAAGACAGTACGACCGGCGAGACAGAGGTCAGTGTGCTGACCAGTGGCTGGGCCCATCTATGGTTCGAGCACGATGGTATAGGATTTCACAGGAATCCTGCCCCTGGTGATAAACTTTTCGGTGACAAAACAGAAACTTCCGTAGTCCCTGTTGCTGTGACGTCTGCGGTCTACGCTGCCTATCCTGATGGTAAAAAGGCGTCGTTCCCGTGGTACGGAATCAAAGGTTTCGCAAGCACCAAGCAAATGGAACTTCTCGCCATGCCTGAGCAAAACAAGGGCTCAGATGTGCCCCTCTACGTTTGGAACGTATTCCGCATAGAGAAGGTGGATGGAGGATGGAAGTTTCATATCACTTTCACGGCGGCTGGTGACGTAGCCGGTAAGCTCTTCAATTTTACTCGTACTATTGTTGATGGGGTGCTGCATGACCGGAATTAGGATAAAAACTTGGGGTTCACGGTGAACGGTGCTCTACGTTAGATTGTCTAATTTCTCGCGTTTCCCAGAAACGCGCCTGAGGATGTTCCGTATATGGAACTTTCTCCTGCCTGACAGCAGCCTCAAGCCGCTCATTTGGGCTTTTCGAAGCAAAATCTCACATATTATCAAAAGCTTTTCTCAGAGGGATATAGAGTTCCTCCAAGTCTCCTCTTTCTCGCCCGCATTCATGTTGCGTTCAACGCCAGTGACCTTTAAAAGGCCAAAATTTGCCAAAAATTGGCCACGCGGAGTTAGTCCCGAGGCCACGCCGATTCACGATCCATCCAAATACGTCAATCGTTCGATGTGGAGGTTCAGTATTCTAGGAGTACTGCATACAGAACTATAGCGTACGCAGTGCCACACACACGAACTTGTTGGCTCCTGTCTACCGAGCTAGGCGCTGTCGTAGACCGCGACTCGCAGTACTGCTGCCCAGTGTTCGCTTCAAGTGAACCGCTTGACCCACCCGTTATTATTTTCATAAATGATTGAGGTTACGTAAAGATTGTTATTACCAACTTCAGATCGTACAAGATCTCTGGTATCTACTTCCACTACTACATCATCGTTGGTATTGGCATTGTTGGTACTATTATTGTTGGTATTCATCCCGAGTTGTGTTATTAGTTATATTACGCAACCCAAGAAGTACTTAAGTAACTCAACATTGGGGCGTGGGGCGGAAGACTGCGCAAGGCGCGCCATGTCCCAGGCCATTGTGACGGGGCCTTCTCTCAACGACAGAGAGGCAACCGCACCACATCGCCAGGGTACGCGAGAAGTTTTTTAGAAGATAAGACAAAACTTTACTCGCTAGCAACATGTTCCACTCACCTCAAGCTCACCTCAAGCTCACCTCAACCGAACCACCGCCTAGCTCTAACACAAAGCTACTGTCACAGTGGGGCGCACAGTGAGTGTGCGCCAGGCGTCATGGCCGAGTAAACTGGCCCAACGTTAGGCTAACGAGTCGACCTCGACGAGAGCTGTGTAGAATTCCACCGGTGTCAGTCGATTTGCCCGGTGAACCTGGCCCAGTTCATTCACAACTGCAACAATAACAACCTCGTGGGCGCACCATTAATCGTGACAACAATCTCAGGATCATGGACACTGCTCTCATGCCTCTCCGCAAGACGGTTCATCCTCTCCCTCCTCGTCTGAAGAGTCCTTCTCCCACATCGCCTGCAGTCTCGGGTCCGCCAGCAGAGTTTCCTCCAACTCAGTGAACTTCTTGATAGCCTGGACCTCGTGGCGAGCCAACCTTTGCTCCAAAATTTGGATCCTGACGAGTGCGACTGGGTGGGTCAGGCCCATAGAGCCCTTCTTGAAATAGATCGGAAGACCACACCACACGCGATTGAATAATATCTTTAATACGCCTGATGCGAGTATAAAGCGCATTTGTAGCAATAATTATCATTGCGGCTGATCAACGCCGTGTGACACGGCCCGTGTCCCGGATTCCACTCAGAGCCGTCAGATTCACTCTGGAACCTGGATATTCGTCCGCGTGCGATGGTTGGCAACTCTACTCCGAGTTGATCGCTTATCTTCCCGAATTTCTTTTTCTATCATTCGCCCGGCTGCGTTGCCTACCGGAACATCGCGAGAGTCTGATACTTCTCGAAGTCAGACTCCGTTCTCCCTTGCTGAACGTCAGGGCCACTGCGCCGCTGGATTTGAGCTCGGCGCTTCTTCAGAGCCTCCTGAAACCAAAAAAAAGTTCCGCGGCCGACAACGCGACCGTCGCTCCGGTCCCTTGAACCCGCAAGCAGCGCCGAATGCGCTCAAATCGAGCTGTTCGAGATTAACGAAGAGCAGATTCACTATTGATGACGAGGCTTTTTACCCCGAGTGCCGACCCCGCTGAGGGCTAGGAGACGGATTAGCCGCGTTCAACGTGGCGCGCTGTGGTAGCTGCTCGTCCCGACTGTTCTTCAACCCCAGTGGCCCCTCACCTGTTCGTCCTCGAGCCTCTTCTGTATGATAGCCGCGCGGTCTAGCAGTCTCTTACGGAAGTCACTTTTACATCTACAGGGAAGATCAGAAGGGCCATGTTGCTCTGAGCTTATCTATCTACTTCTTCGCAACGAATTCTGCCTGCAGCGCGTCCAGCTGCTTCCCTGGGAACTCGGCCAAGTAGGGTGCCAGGATATCGACCTAGAGGGCACTTAGTGACAACACGCGAACGTGAAAACGTTCCCTCGAGGAACTGCCGCCAAGGCGTTAAGGAGCTAGCGATGAAAAAACCTCGTATGTAGGATATCGGACGCGAGGGCAATCGAGATGGCAGCACTCGAGTGCCTCCCTCCGCTTTGCATACCACAGTGCACAAAAGCTGAACACCCAAGCTTTGTGAGGTTGTACGCACTCTCCTGTGTAGCCCCACGCAGCTGCTACTTTAAACGGTAGTATAGAATTATCCCACCTTCTTCTCGCCCTTCCCCGTTCCCTCTTCTTCTTCACGTTCATCTGATCCATCATGGCCCCGCAGGACCTCCATGGACTGATCCCTGGCGTAGTCGTAGACATCCTTCACCAGGACCTGAACCACAGGGCTTTACCAGCGGTCGGTCCCCGCCTCGAGAGTCGACAGAAACGTTAGTTAACACAAAGGGCATCGGAACAGGCCGCCCGCGAGTCGCTGAGAGAATGAGTATGAGAGCAACAAGGAAGCAAGGTGAGTTCCGAGACAGGTCGAGAGTTCGGAGAACTCACCAGGTTTCGCTTCGCAGTGCTCAAGCCGCTCCCACCACCTTTCCCGACATCGACGGGCGGAGCAGCGAAGTCTGGAATGACTGGGCCTCCGCTGACGCCCATTGCTGAGCGGAAGGCGCTGGAGGGCGGAGGGGCAGAAACTGCTGTACCGTTCTGGGCCACTGGTGCGCTCTCCTGCTGTGCGACTAGTCGGACGTTCTTCACGTTGTTCTCTTCCTTGCGGCGTAGGGCCAGCTCTGTGGTAACTGCGGCGGACATTCAAGTGCACTCTAATACAGTTACCACCAGCTGTGTACTAATGCGATGGCACTGGGCCACGAATACTTCGATTTGTGTTACGATAAATCAGGCGATGCCGTGATGGTACACGAGATAGATCAGGATCGGATTTCTCTCGATAATTATAAATCAGCGATTCTTTTGAAATTGCTGGCCATGATTATCTCAGGACTCCCACATGATACATGGCATGGTCTGCAATTCGATAGAGGGAAGGTTCGTTTGTCTTTCCACGGGACAACAGCACAGCCACAGTACGACAGGTAACGAGGCCTACTTCTGTTCATGCTTTCGACGAAATTGTGCTTGCTAGTCTTCTCGAGTTGAAGTAGTTGCAGCAGTTGTTTCGGCGTCGGTAGTTGAATATCCTCTCCCAGCCCGAGACGGCTCAACTTGTCCAGTCTGATGTGAGGCAGATCGCCCCCACGGTAGGGGCCCCACCAAAGGTGGCGACTTGGCAAGCCAGACTCACGTCAGAGACAAACCATCCGGGGTCTTGTGGAAGGTGAGCTGTTGTCCCATTAGTCGTCCTTCTGGGCGATGATAAGTGATACGAATGGACTTCTTAGGAAGGTAGAACACGATTTTGCCTAATAAGAGAGGGCATTAAGAAACTTCACTCACAGACATCGGGTGTATAGCTCAGTGGTAGAGCGGCTGACTGCAGATCAGCAGGTCCTCGGTTCAAATCCGGGTGCGCCCTTACTGCACAATTCGGTGATTCGGCATGTCTGCTCATCCATCCAGTAATCCGGAACGCGGTACTTCTGCGATATCTTCGTCATCGGAATATCTCCGAGGGAATCTACAAGAAAGACTTTCTTGGACAGCAGTCCTCCTCTCCATCGCATCATCTCGACCCGCACCTATCGGTAGGCTCGGAAGGCTTCGGCTAGCCTCAGTGCCTCTCAGGTTGCGATCCAGCTTCACGGAGTGATACTCCAGTAAGTCGTCTCGATCAACAAAGGACTCCTGCCAGTGAAAGAAGGATAGTTGTCCGCACGCACGGCTGCATCACTGACCTTGATCTTCTCCCCGATCTTGTCGACAGTACGATATAGCCCGTCCGGTCGTGTCTCATGATAGTACCCCATGCAACGCCATCTCTGGTCGATATCAACCAGGGACTACCAGAGCACCATGGACCACCCCTAGCCGAGTTGGCTGACGGCCTACCTTCAGAGCAGCCAGGCGTCCGTGGTTGAACTCCTCTCGGACCGCAGCATCAGCGAGATACCTCGACAGAATCTCCCTCCTGTTCCTGCTGCATCGTGTTTTTCTACTTGATGCGAGCTTGTAGCATATCTTTGCGTTGTTTGAAATACTCTGTGATCATCACCGGCAGGCGCAGGTTCAGGTCCTTGAACCGGGTCACCCTGGCATGCACGCTTCCGAGCTAACTGGCCGCACAAGGGAAGACGCAGTGGTGAGGAGACAGTACAGTGCAGCCTTTCCGGTGATCGTACGGCGAACCGGACGCACCTCTCAACCATGCCGTCCGGCTGAGAATACGGAGAGAAAAGCTCAACAGTCGCCTTGTGGTACTTCTCTATTCTGACACCTCTATCGCAGAATCGCGCGCCGTACCTGCAACCTCACAACCCTCTCTTAACAAGAGCATACAAACCACAACTTACCGATCCTTCGGGATGAGGGCAGGAGCAGCCCAGCTAGGTGGGACGTCATCCACGGTGAGAGGTCTAGGCGAGTCGTACACGCCGATAAGATACGCTAGGGGGACCGTGGGCCGTTGGGGTTCTGACACACGTTCTAACAGCACCGGGTAGCAGCACTGGGCCGACCTTCTCCCGGTGCGTTCTCTTGGCTGGCCCCACTTCCCTCGGCATCCTGTTGCTCGCTTCCGGCGTTAGCGAGAGTGATCGGGTCGAGAAGGACAGGCTGAAATGATGTCGAGGTCTGTGTCGAACTAGTACAACAGAGGTATATCCGGATAACAACGGATGTACGTCGGAATGACGGTGTACGGATTCAAGGGGTGAACGAGTATTCAGTGTACCCGTCGTGGACGAAGTGAAAGTGTACGAGTTTTCGGTGTACGAGTCGCAAACATCCCCATACACCCGCCCGCAAACGATACGCTCACGATCGATGCCGCGAGTTCCCGCCTCGATGTCGAGCTAGTCGAGGAAGTTTAGGATCTCTCGCGCACCTCGAAGAATCTTGTGTTGCCAACATCCATGCTAACTCCGGTTAGATTCAATCTCTTTCGCAAGGGTCTCCTTTTACCGGGCACATCACTGCCTTCAACAAAGCTCTTCTGAATATTCACCCACACATTCTTGTGGTTCCAGACCGTGTCCACAGAAAGATACCTGACCCACACAGCAAAGATTCCAAGACAGCACAAACTAGGCAGTCTCTCCCAGGCTCACGGGCAAGGTCTTAGTGAGTCGCCCTTGGATCCAGGACCTACGGAACTCATAGTAACATGAGCCTTGGACGGCTCCCATAACGACGTCTCGTACTAGGCTCGGTTTCCGTAGAGAAGATCATCCCTGTAGTGGGTTCGATGAACATATCAGCCACCACGTCCCTCGCTCCTTTGCGGACCATCACCCAACAATGGGCTCGTCTTCCTGAAAAGAAGTGGGATCGCATAGCCACAAGCTGATGCCACCCAACCGATGAATCCCGAAGGCGTGGCTTCCTCCTGCGCAGTCCTTCCCAGTTCTTTAAGATTCGCCGTTGATGCGGCAATGAAGTCCATGTCCTCCTCCTGAGAGAAATGGTTGCTTAACGCCTAGAGTTGTGGCATTGATGTACTGGACGAGCTTAGCAGCTCAGCTTTCAGCTGCTCAGAACATAACGATAAGTTTCGGGACAGGGTAGCGATGGATAGTGATTCACCTCCTCGGTCAGAGCATCATCCGAGTCGCTTTTCTCTGCTTCGAACATTTCCTTCTCTTGAGCAAGCGGCTACGAAATTAGACACGAAGGTCAGAGCAGGTGCGGAGGAGTGTAATCATGTCAGTTCCGCGGTAGTATAGTGGTGAGTATTCCTGCCTGTCACGCAGGAGACCCGGGTTCAATTCCCGGCCGCGGAATATTTCTCCTACACTTGCTTCTTGTTCCTCTTTCAAGTACTCACTGTCCATTACAGGCTTCTTCATCAGAGAGAACTCCTCACCTGAGAGACGTCCATCAACTGGGGAAAGTATACCCAACGAGCTAAAGTAAAGCGATGAACGGCAGATGGATAATCGGGCGAATCCTTTTAACTCTACGCAACTTTGCACCATACACGACCTGGCTTACCAAGAGTCTTCTCAGCCATATCGACTGAGCTCCGCCGTCTCCCTTCAGGGTACCCGCCTACGAGACTGCCTCGAGGCTTCTCAAGGACGACTGCACGGGAACGGTCAGTGAATGCCGCAACAGCACTCCAGCAACGCGAGTGAATGTAAATGCCGTGAGCCACCTGAAGTAGTTGTCGGACTGTCTTCCCTCTTCTCATCAGCAACCGGTCGAGGGAGGAGCAGATCGGCGTATCTGATAAGGGCCGTTCTCGGGTAGGGAGGCGAGTATAAGTGCAAAAGGTGTCACAATTCCGTTCTGAACCAGTTGAACACGTGAATTGAATCAGACAGGTTCATAAAAACTAAGGTTCAAGAGTAAAAAATTGGCCGAACCGTGTCCACACCTTCGAAGCATCTTCTCTTCCTCTGTCCTCCCTAAACCTCCCGCAATCCTTATCTAAGCGTAGCAGTAGAGACAGAGGCTGCAACTTGGCCAACTTCAGCACCTCCTCTAAGGGGAGTAGATCGTTGGTTGGGCTCTCGCACTTCCTCAGTGACCGGGTCGTGATCCATCTGGGCGCGACACCCGCCACACAGTAAGCGTCATAACCGGCTCCCACTAGGATGGAGCATAGAACCTTGCCGAGAACAGTGTCGCCGCTCGACAGCTCAAGTTCGACTTTACCACGCTTATATCAAATGCGTCGCCTGCTTGATAGAAGAGGGTCGTAGACGGAGAGCAGACGACTGGGGGGAACCTTCAAACGATTCATCTCCGAATCGAGAGCCTCTAAAGAACGTACTGTGCGGGGTCCTTGAGAGGCTCGTAGGCTATATAGTTGGCCAGGAATTTACCACATAGTGAAGCGTCATAGAGCTCGGGGTATGCCTGCGACAGACTCAGCATCGCCAAATACTATCCAATTTGAGATGACTAAGGCCGAAGGCGAGAGGAGCTCACGCATACCAATTTCGTCGGCCTGATAGTCGTTGATAAGAACTTAGGGACACCAATCTCGTTGAGGGGGCACAGGTACAGCTTGCGATCCTCTCCATAGGTCTGCGCAAACTTCGACTCGAATGACCTAAGGAAGATTATCAAAATCGAATCTTGTGTGCGGCAGCACGCACCGAAGATGTTGCATCACTCTCTCCTCGCGCTTGGAGTTGCTAGCGTAGGAGCTCAGGAAAGGCGGTATGCCCATCTCCGCCTGAGAAAATACGATTACACCACAAGTCGAGAGCGGCCTACCTTCGGGATGATCGCATCAGGGTCTTCCAGTAGAGCCGCGAGAGACGACGTAACTTTATTCGAGAACCTGAGAACAGTGAAATAACAACTCGACAAGATCACGAGTTTGTCACAGTCCATAAGTTCTTCTACGAGGTGGACCAACGTGGTACCTCCTACCGGTATAGCCCCCAAATATGGCTATATAAGCTTGATGACAAGAATAAGAAGTATAGTAAGGTACGGGGCACTCATACGTCTCGAAAAGTGCTCTGCTCGTGCGTGCTACAGTCCGACGACATCGCGGTTCAACTGGACTCGAAGCTGGTGTGCTAGCTAATTGATGGTGAGCTCTGTGATGCCTCCGTTGAGCTAGGCTTGCCATCAATCCTTCAAAAGATTCACAAATTGCCCATTTCAAGAGTGTCTATTATGGAACTCCCTGGTAGCATGCCCTGCATAGAGAGAGAAGGCCTCAGGAAAGACAAATGCATCCGCTCACCTTCGACAGCGGATTTCTTTGAGGGAGGCGCTGCTACTCCCATCAGCGTCAGCCTCGGCGGCCCGCTGCTGCTCCCGGCTATTCCCTTCGTCTGCATTCTCATTGCCGGGTTCATCCGACGAGAGCATTTCCGATGGCTCCATGACGGGCGTCGACATCAGACTAATATCAAATCTATAAGCTCCATCCTACATCGCGTTTTACTAATTTCCATCTTCCACTGTGATGAACTGCTGCTACCACAGGCTAATGGTCATGGCATCATCATGATGATTGAAGAGCAGAGTTGATACTCAGACTGATACAATACGGACTGATCAACTTCATTGCATACATGCCTTCAGACTGAGATCCTGCAAAATCATTCAAGCCGTCTTGATGTGATTAATATACTTACATTAATAACCCCTAATATCAGGCGTTATCAAATCACTCGTTTTAGTTATATAGTACTATCTTAGATATTAGATAACAGCGCCATATCTGTATCATAATATTTATTACTAGGCCTTCGTAGCGAAAAAAGCGGAGCTCGGCACAAAGTCTCGGGTTCGAACCCCAGACCGGGCTCTTTTCCGTATTTTTTCGGGTTCCTCTACAACGGTCCACGACGGTTTTGCTCGGTAGAACCGGGATAATGGCGATTTCGTATTTTTTATAGAATACACAAACCGCGAGCTTTCGAATGGTATGTGTCTCGCGAGTTGAATCGACATGGTCGCGGAGAAATAATTTGAACGAACGAACGAACGAACGAACGCACAAAAAAGCGCAGAAGTGACAGTATATGCTCCGCTCGCTTCGCTCGCTCCGCAATTCATAATCCTCGAGTGTCTTCCCTTGTCACGGGGTCTCCCAGTCTTACTGAAGCGGTTGAGTCCAGAAGTTACCTCTGAGAGGTATATACATAATTTCCAAAACAAATAAATGTATATCGGTGTGTAATCGGTGTAGTCGCACCGATTTAGTATGGCTACTTCATGTCACGAATAGTTGTTGTGCACGCAGTAGTTGCCATCGTGTTACCAATTCAATGCGTACAGGACCGGTTGAGGGCAACGAGCTACATCATACCACGCATTGCGTCAATGCGGTGATTAGGTTCACGGCCGAAGAATCGACAAGGTATTCTGTCCCTTGCATTCCGCAGAAACTCCCCCCCGTGACCTGCTGATGGCGCCACAATGCGCAAATTGGTTGAACCAACAGAGGGAAGGTAAATGCGTTCTGGTGGTGGTCCACACCGCATGCCACGTATATACTCGCTAGTTTTCATACCTCACGACTTTGCTCAGTAGAAAATACTTGATGAGATTGTTTCATCATCGTTCCATTGGGGCGAGCGTCCTGAAGATTCCCGCACAGATGTCCACCCGTGCGTGATACGCGGCTGAACACTATTTGGTGGACGAGCCTCCCAGGCTGGCCCTGTGGCGCAACGGTAGCGCATCTGACTCCAGATCAGAAGGTTGTCCGTTCGAATCGGGCCGGGGTCACTTTTACAGCCAACGAAGGTCACTCACACGCGAGAGAATTGAACAACCCAACAACAGGAGTGGAGTTCATTTCAGGGGACTGAGTCCGGTAGAGCTGCTCTCCCAACCATGACTCCGCGTTCATCAAAGCGCCGCCGAGTTCCTCGCTCGACACGGAAAAGTTTCGGCGGGCGAGACTTGCTAAGGCTTCGTGCGATGCCCGCTGTTCCAGTAGCGGTTCCTCTCTTCAACATTGATGGCCTTCGCCCGACTCGCTGTTGCCGCGACTCTCGCCTGCGTACCCATCTCGGGGCTTCATGCTGCTAGCAACTCGCAGGTAGTCGCAACCCCGTAGGACCTTCCCCCCTCATTAATTCTCCGCAGACACATGACCCGCTGGCCGGAATTGCTCAGCGACTGCAGAGCCTCAGCAGCCAATTCGACCGCATCAACGATCACATCGATGACTGGATAGCAAAGAAAGTAATCGCATCGTACGAGTCTTGACTCGCCGTCGCTCAATGCCCTCTTCCCTGCAGCTGCGAGCGCAGACAAAGGCTGACAGTAACCGCTGTAGACTTGCATTTGGAGAAGGACGATTCATCGACATCTACTTCGCCGAGGAATCTGCATCTCCCAACCCAATCGTTGGTTATGTATACCGCCAGGACGTGCCTGGGCAAGCGGCCAAGAGACCTTCTGTCTATGTTACAGCCGCGTAGGTTGTGATATATCTTAGTCATCGTATAATATCACTGTTAATGAATTACATGGGGTTATACAATGATCTAATGCTGATAGCATCAGAATAAAATACATAGTGTAATAGCTTTCCCAGATTTGAATATACCTAGAATTAGTTTGAATTAGCCATATAGAATAGGATTTGAATTAGTACGTGTCCACAAGCCTCTCATCTGTCTCAACCCTGTCGCCCAGTCAATGACGTCCTCGATCATTCAGGTATATTAACGATTGCTCATCACTCATCATCGCAAATACGAAGGATATACCTCCCACTTCATTGTTTTGTTACTACCAACCCGATCCACGATATCATATCGAAGTCACACATCACGGTTCTTACAAGGATCGAATATCGTCATTAACAAAAATCCGGACCGAGCAACTATTGGCCTTAATTCTTGACTGCGGTTTGCTCCCGCCAATCAGCAATGAGGAGAGCTGTCTTGTTGTTCATGGCGAGTGGATAGTCTTCAAGCCATTGATAAGCTCTGCCGTACCCAGAGGGAGGATGGTCCGCTAAGAAAGCAAATATTGCCGCGCATTTATCTCTGTCTACGGGCGTGATGGGCAGGGCAGAACGCAGTTTGCCGAGAGCGTGTTCGTCCAAGTGACCGAGGAGGAAAATGGGTGAAAAGTGCTGACGAGCTTCCGCAAGGTTGTCGGAGATCGTGATCATCAGTGAGGACATCTAGTCCCACGCGAAGGATATGCGACCTTGCAGTTCGGCCCTGTGGCGCAACGGTAGCGCATCTGACTCCAGATCAGAAGGTAGTCCGTTAGAATCGGGCCGGGGTCACATTATGTCAAAATCATACGTTACGTTGCTGAATCAGTTCGACAATAATCTAAGAACACTCGTCCAAGCGATCCACCTGAACCAGGCCGCTCCCGAGTCGTGTCAGAGAGACAGACTTCACAACAGGCCACAGCAGACAGCATATTCACCAACACAACACTTCCGTTCATAAAAAAGAGGGAGCCCAGAACGCTAGGCGTTCGAGATCATGGACCAATCGGTCGAGGGGCGCCACATTGCTTGCGATTACACTTCAATCGGTGAGGGTAATTTAAATTGGAGCAAGCCGGGCACCTGCAGTAAACCGTATTGTTCGTGCGCTGGATTGCCGCCTTACACCCAGCAACCATCAGCCTCTACCACTCCCCCTTGTCGAGCCGTGGGTGAGCCCATTTCGACCTACAAGCCAAACCATGTCCGCCTGACCTTTCCCCTTGTGATAGGCAGCAAAAACCTTTCTTGAGTAGAGGAAGTATTCGTTCGTTCCTCCAACCGGAAGCAACTCTCTCCAAAAGCTCTTGATACAACAGAATTCAACATCTCCTACAGTGAGGTTCGAGAAGACTTGATCGGGCTGTCAACCAGCCTGTTCTCTCTGCTGCATAGAGGCGAGGTCTAGAGTACTCTCACGCCTTTTCTCACTCAGAATCATAGAGGGGCTGACTGCAATGCGAAGGTGCCCAGAATCAAACCTTGCGAGAAGGATGACGAGCCTGCAGCCTTATACTGCATAACCACCAGTAAAGCCCAGCCCTTCCCCCTCCCCAATGACTCTCACGATTCCTCACCTGCTCTCTCGGCATGCCACAGGACTTCTTATTACACCGAGATCTACTCTGATAGTTCAAGTTGCCGCATCGAGTACATGTCCAATCACCTGCATCGCAAACCGAAATCTAGGAACCCCCTTTTTATGCTACTGACACACCTATAACCGATTTTCTCCCGTCACACCGTGCGGTAGGCAAGGTCTCCAGGGCCCCACGGTCAACCTAAACCGCGCCGCACTCGAAACGATACCCTCATTCAGTCTGCACGACCTCTTTTCGTGGCCGTCCGCACCCCCGACCGTTGCATCGTTCTCGGCTGGCGTAATTTACATTGCCACATGCAGAACAAAGCCAATTACCGTCAACACCTGCAATGACGCCATACGGACACCTTCGCATCAATAGTTATAAATTTTTGAAGTATCTAGTTATCTATTCAGACCCATTTTTCAGCTTCCTATTATATCAATCATTCGCGTTTTTTGTCTGGAAATCGTTCAACTCTCTCCAAGGACTGCAAGCAGGGTAGGGAAGCAGTCCTTGGAGAGAGCAGCTTCCCTCGCATTGAGAAATTCGGAAGACGAAAAACAGGATTATCAATTCTACCGGCAGCGGCACTGTTTTCTAGACATTCCCAGGTTCCCACAACGGGAGACCCCTCTCTCACCTGCTTGTGGGCCGTTTCCCCTGGGCGTTCGAGCAGGCTGCGGGGTTAGACTCGAAACCACGGCCTGCTCGGGATATCGATCACTGTGGCGAGCGCTTTCGATCATCCCCAGTACCTCCTCTCTCGGTAGACCGCATCTTCTGTTATTACATTTGATGCGACTTGGATAGTTGACATTCCCACACGCGCGGCATTCCCAACTTCCGGCAACGTCACCCAGCCCTGAGTATCAACCCGCCATATCGCGCACAGAGAAGAGAATCTTTAGGTCGCTAGGGGAAGATACACAATTGAGGATACTTCCTCAAAAGTAATCGACTCATGGCTGAACAGAGAGCATAAAACATGCAATAGAAGATAAGGCTTGAGGGTGACACGTGTAACCGTTTTCTACCAGTTAAAATCATACAGCACGCTGCTAAGCCCTGAGCGACTTCTTTTTGTCCAATTATCTCCTCCTTGAGAACTTAAAAGTAAGACGCGGCGCAACATGTCTATTTCGGAGACACTGAGTTCCCGTCAAAAACTAGTGCTTTCACTAAACTAATACTAGTAAAAACTAGTACGCTCAAAAGATGATTCCTAATCCACACTCTTCACCACACCACCCGTTGATACTACCAGCGAAGAACGACACTCCCGCGGTAGTCTGGCGCCCCGAAGACCGATGAATTGAGGGTTCGACGGGGGAATGCTCTACCTGATACACGACAGCTTCAGTAGGAAAACTCTCGGAGAAAATCCGCACATGACGAGAACGTAATGATGAACGTTTTTGTCCATAAACGGCGCGAACAACAAAAAAATTCGCTGGGGCCTGCTGATCAAGCTCGGGAAATTGTGTAAAAAATCGCGGTAAAGCTTGTGGTTAGCGACAGATGAGCACGGAATAATTGAATATTTTCCCCTGTAAACAAGAGCCACTGAGTGAACAACGAAAAAATTCCGCAATATTTTCGATCTGTGCAGACCCGAGCTGCCACTGATATCTCCCCATTCACCGAGGGAAAGGCGACCTCAGCGCAATTTTCAAAACCTGAGTTCACAACTGCTATCAGGCGGGATCATCTTCTATCGAGCGACCGACTCGTCATCCAATCGAGTTTGAAGCCCTACAACGACTCCGAACGCGGTGTAACCATAAAGAATCTTTTGATCTGGTTTGAAGCAAAGGAGAGTTGAATTAGTAAGCACTTATTACCTGCTCTCTCGGCCGACCGCATTGTCTTCTATAACAAACGGTTCTATCGGAGTAGTTAACATTACCACACGAATGGCAAGTCCAGTTGCCTCCTGAATAAAACACTCGAATGCTGACCACCATACCACACTTCCCCCAACTCACCAACGGGTAACGGTGCCCTACTGTGCGGTCTTGGGTGGTAGGGATGTGGGTGAGAAGTCCCAACATGATGATGACCTATTGAAGCCTCTTCAGTGGCGAAAAACGATCGACCTGAGCAGAGCGGGCCATCGTCACGCGCCACGAAATTACCACGGGAATATCTACTCGGATACAGACTTTACCTTCCGTGATCGGGACCGGAGACCAATCGAGAGCTGTCGGGGCGTCCTCGGTAGTAGTAGCGAAGAGTGGAGCTCGACCATCACTACGAGGGACATACCACTCCTTGACCGAATCACATTACCAAAATCATCCTCTATACCCCTACATCATACCACTCCTTCCCGACTTCTTCCCGGTCCACCCGGGCTTTACTTAACATGCAGAGCAGGGACCCTCGCATGCATTCAATGATATTCATAAATTCACAAAGTTGTACCACAACTTTCGCAACTTCTACCCAAATTTCTCAGTAGCACCCGAACCCCGATCGGTGAGCTCACCTGCGTTGATCGAAGTGACCGAGAGGAGGCGGAGAGACCCGTCTCGGTACACTACCGGAGTTCCAACGGGAACTGTCCGGTCGAGTGCCCTGACAAAAGCGATTATCGGCATTCACACCGACACTGAGTCAAGAACTTCCACGTGTAAAACTCGGTTTCGGCATCGGTTCTGGCCTTCACAATTGCTTGCTTTCAAACACGCACTTGAAAAACAATTCACGAAGACTTCCCACCCTCGTGGTCCCGGAAGAACGACGCCTTTACACCCCTATGGTTGGGACTAAAATTCGAATAATTCTTCGACCACTTGCCTGATGTATCACAGACTAAAATTTGTTGTTGGCAAAATTACACCAAGTCGTGGAGATTCTGCCGCCTCTCCTGAGTCCCGAGAGTGCTCCCAGGATCGTCCTTAACACGTTGAATTGCATCCTGGGAGCGGTACTGGAATTCAGGCGAGATCCCCAGAACACTACCGAAGGCCATTCGAACGGGAAACACCGCTCCGCTCTTACTTTGCACATTTTAATGTTGCAGACCTCTCTATCGGGATAGTTGATGTTGCCACAAAGGTGACAAGCCCAAGAGCCTTCCGTCTGGGAAACCCGATCTTGGGCAGCGAGATATGCTAAGAAAGGAAAGCGACTTCGAACAGGGCTCGGGCTCAGTCCGATCGGTGGGAGCCTCCCACTGAGAGGTGGCAGGAGTGAACTGGTGGAACGATCGTGTTGAGTTTGAAGTCAGCTATACTCTAAGACCTGAGGATCTCCCCTCCGGACGAAGGATACCGAAGTGTGGGCAGAAGGCTCGGTTTTACGGTAAGCATTCGACACCATTACACGGAAACTGAATTTGTTATTGTAATAGCGTTGAATGAGCGGACCTACCGTCAGAAGAATGCCGCCGCCGGATTGGACCAGTCTCGGCGTTGAGGATAGTTGGCATTAATGTGAGAACACGGCTGTAGTGTGGAAGAGGGTTGTGAATCAGATGGACGAACAATTAAAGGGACGAACAGGTTAGCGCACGCCCAGACAATAGATAAAGTCCTGAGGACGAACATCTCGAATGGACGAACACTGAGACGGACGAACAGCTGACTGAGAAAGTGTAGCCGACACAAGGTGCAGACGCAGTTTACTGCCAGCTGTGTTCGAGATGTTTTGGTCTAGCGGATACACGTGTAGCTTTTCATCAAGAACGCCCAGGTTCGATCCCTGCGAATTGTCATTTAACTTCTGGAGCTATTGGCGAAGGCAGTTGTGCATAAGTTATGCTGCTTGAGGAGCTGAAGTACTGGTCTCGACCCGATAACAGCCACGGAGCCATGAAGCGCACTGCGGCAAGCCGAGGGCTCCACTACCGGGGGAAAACACACACTACGGTTCAATGACCGATGATGTATCAAGGTATTTTTGGTCAAGTGGATAAGGGTCGCTACTGACAACCCGAGATCCCTGGTTCGAACCTCACGGACGGCACTGCTAGACACAGGTTGACGACTCGCGCGCGGAGCGCATGGCTTATATTGACATGCCTTTCGCGAGCGGCTCGCGAAAGGCATGTCAATAACCAGAAACCGAGTGAAAAACCCGAATTTGGGGCGTGCGGGAAGAAATTTAGTTGTTTTGGGGCGTGCGCTAAGTTGTTCGTCCAGTTGAGTGTTCGTGCCATCGATTAGGCATCTGGAAGAG
>JABANP010000534.1:0-35210 GCA_013115135.1 Perkinsus olseni
TAACTGCGACCGAAGTTCGGCGATCTCGTCATCTAAAGATACGAAAAGAAATTTCAAGGAGACCTGCCACAGAACGCACGGCAGAAACAACGGTAGAATCAACTGAAAAGTGCCAGTAATCAAAAAGTACCGCAAAAAGATATTCATATGCTTTAAGGTACCAGAGAAAGTTGCAGCACTCCTGATTTCCGCGAAAAATAAATTGCTGATGTATTATTTCCGAAAGACGCGAAGTACTCGAACGATTTTTCGCGGAAAAATTGGGGAAAAACCGAAATATTGAACGATTTTCGCAGAAACCTGAAAATTGAGACAGAATATTGAATGATTTTCGAGGAACAGAAAAGACGTCTTCTACAAAGTTTTCGGAAAAACAGTTGAACGACCCCGGAAAAGACGATGATTCTGTCAGATGCTCGGTCAGACCAAAAATTCTCGAATAATACCTGAACGCCCCTCGGAAAAACCACTCCGAATTTCCGGTGAAAAATTCAGAGTGATTTCAGCACTCTGGAAGATTTTCCAAGAAAAATTCAGGAATTCTTTCAAGTGAGAATCTTTCCCTTTGACGAGGGATATTTTTCGTTGAGAAAAATAATTTCTCCGCCGAATTCCCAGAGAGCCCCTCGAATTACCTTTCTTGGCGAGAAGCTCGTTGAAGCGGTCATCAGCTTAGAGCAATATGCTTACCGTTTTCAGAGATTCACCTTGTGGCGATAGCCTCTGTGACGCGAGTTTACGTACATAACAATTTTAGGATCCATAATTATAATAATAGCCAACGAAAACTAGAAAATAATGCTAAACTGACACTAGAAGGTCGAGCCGGAGCAGAAAGTTCCCTGCCTTTCTATCGGAAAAGAATTAACGCTGCTCGAGATACTGCATCTCGCGACTTTCAAAGAGAACTCCCAGGATTGAGTAGCGCGTAAAAAGAGAAGCGCAAAATGTCTGATAAGAAAAACAGAAAAATGCTGTGGCGGAATTTAACAAAGAGCCTGGAGATGACCACGCCCACCGGCGCGATCGATCAACCGACGCGGAGTCGCATATCCGGGCTTCGCAGTTGGAGAAGGAAAAATCAATTAGCGGCACTAGCGAAAATGGCATGCCACAAAACTGCTAAACGGTTCGTCAGGTAGTCGAAAATCCTCGCGCTCGCCATAGTGATCGATTACATCAGCACGCGAATTCGATGTCCCCGTAAAGTCGTTTGGGATGGCCGATGCCGAGCGTTCCTGTCTGTATTCTTCTTTCGCTTACTTCGGGAGCCTGGAGATGGTTGGTCCCTGGTGTTTCACGTGAATCCAGATACGAGCGGTACGGTGGTGGAAATGAGGGCTCCTCTATTAGTGTCTTCTGCAGACGCTGGGCAGTAGGACTCCACGCGGGCGAGTTTACTGGTCTTGGATGCCAAGTCCATGCAGATGTGAAGAGACCGACTGGTTGAGAACGTCACAACACCCGGGTTAGGCCATCTGAATCCAATCTTCTATCTGCTGTTTTTCCGTCTATCATCCGCCACTTCCTTATAGGAGCAAGCGTAGGTGATAAGCTGCGTATTAACACCACAACGTTGTCAACGTCCGTCTTAAAGAGCCATCTTGCGTTCTTCTATGAAATTTATCAATTGCTAGGAAAAGTGCTGACGGTTGGGGAGCTTTCACCACAGCTCTCATCAGCCCATGGTCGGTCGCCCGTTACGTATCAGGGGTGAACTTGGGAATGCGCAGCTTGATAAATTTTATGAACATGAATTGTCTTCGGTTCTCTTTAATGAGCGTGTAGGTGTCACTGAGAGGTGTTGGGTTCGTTATAGGCCTTTAATCAGGGGTTTGGATGGATATTTTTCTTCTCACGGACTTTGCAGGATCAGAATGACATTTTTCGGCCCTCAGTCGCTTTCGGTGAGTCTCGTCGCCTTCCCCGAAACTTTCACTGGGACGATTTTGTCTTCATTTTCTAAGCTTTGCTATTGTCCATCAATGCTGGCTGCGTTCACTGCCGAGACCAATAGACTGGCTATCGAGGAGCTTGCAAATTGGGAGGTAGTGGACGATTGGCTCGGGTTTAGTGACTCAGCACGCATCGTTTACAATGGCTCTTGTAAGTAGTACAATAACATCAATACGTGAGCTAGGGAGACAGTCATAAGAGGGATCCCCGGGACCAGGGGAACGGAATTCCCTCACGGATCGATGGGGCACGTGCCCGGCTGCGGCCGCTGATGGAGAGTCGTCTCGTCCGAGTCCGTCTCGCCGAGCTCTTCTTTCGCATATGTTCCAGGGCGCCGGATTTTCGCCCGCATAATCTATGTCTGCGTGACATAATGCAACCGAGGACTGTGAGTGGAATCGTTGATGAAAGGGAGACCGGCAGCGTAGGCGTGGTGCGCAGTACGATAAAGTGGACAGATTAGCTATATTATTAGCTAGCGGCCCGTTCGACGCCAGTCAGCGCGTGGCTTCTTTACTTGGCCTCCGACTCCTATGCCGAGTTCCTAGAGTTTAGATCTGAGGAGAGACGACGATCGCGATTTCCGTATCTATAGTACTTTTATGTGAAATTCTGACCGTTATTTTAAAAAGTGATCTATGGTGAGATGATCGATCCGAAAATTGTCTGGTATTTTTCAGAAAAAGGGATTTTTTTCCTAAGGGATTCCATGCCGGTTCATACCGCGCATTTGACCCTTGTTAAATGGCAATAATTTTTCCGGACGGGGGTTCTAAATTGTCTGAAAATCCGACTTCTTTCTTGCCCAGCTTTTCTGGCGATCGGCAGCAGGTCCTAACCGCGGACTCGGTCACTTTCTGGCTAGGCTATGGCGGGAGCCACGAGACAGTACTGGTGAGACCATAAGAGGGACAGTTGTGTATAGAGTACACATCACTCATGTCTTTGTAGGACCGTGCACTGGATCGGTGTCGTTTGTCACATAAATTTTGTGGTAATGAGCCCTATAGAGGTGCCTTTTATGCTCGGGATTAATACGGCCGTACTTGTGTCGTGGAGGCGAAGAATTAGCGGACGTTGACGGCACTCGCTCGATAGCTCAGCCATCTATTCTGATAATAGATGGTCAACTCTAACAGAGAAGTTATGGAAGAAAAGGCGTAAACGTCGTTATCAGATCTCCGTTTGAATTGGTGAGACAATAATGTATTATAGCCTATCAAAGCATTTAGTAGCTGTATAGGCCCCTTTCAGTTGGACGCCACGCAGGCTATCAGGCTCGATTGGCCAGGAAGCTGGAAGCTGAGCTCGAGAAGGTTATAACGGAGCATCCTCCTAGGGCCGGGGATCACCACTCGTCTTCTTCGGGCAGGTGGAAAGGGTAGCTGATGAGTTGTTAAAGAATCTCTCCTCGGATGTGCTCGACTCGAAGGTTGCTGTTGTTTTGCATGGGAAAACAAACAACAGCAGCAGCCGGACGATTGCCATGTATCACGAGCTGGAAAAACGGCTAGTCATCTCGTTCTCTGTGGTAGTGTGTTGGGGAGGCGCGTGAAGCTGATGGCAATAAAGGTGGGAAGCTGGCAGGCAAAACGACAGAGCGCAACTACTCAAACCGCGGAGTAAGGCTGCTTTTACCTCTTGGATGATTTTTCGGTAATTTTCCGGGGAGTTTTTCGAAATTTTTGGGACCAGGTACGTGATGGTGAAGAGGGCTAAGACCGAGCAGACGTTGTCGAAAGCGAAGCCACCGGGAGGCGCGACTAGAGGCGAACGCGGGGACCATGGTCACGTAATTCACCGGGCTGCAGTGGCGAAGTCTATTCAGGACTTCCGATATCCATAATCTACTCATTGGTCTAAATTCTTTTTACGAGTGAATTAATCCTCACCCTGAATTTTTATGCGACTTTTTCGGCGGAATTTTTGCATACCAAAAATACATCACTATGGAAGCCTATAAATTTTTCTACTGATGATATTGATTTCATCTTCGTATGATATTTCTGGTAGCAAAGTTGATGGTAGAGAGACGGCGCCATCTCCACTGGATGGGAGTCTGGGCGGGGACGTATCGGGTACTCGCAGGTTTACTCAAATTTGAAGTCTACTCGCAGCTATTCCACCCGAGTGACCCTTTCTTTTTCTTTTTGAGGTCGATGAGCGTTTCCCTTGTAATCCGTGTAATCTACCGTATCAGAAGTGTTTAATTTCGTTTCCACCCCCAAAAAGCTCCATCAGATCGGACAGGCATTTACGAGAGCTAGACGGCGGCGTGGTCAGCAAGCTTATCTGTACTACTTGCCATTGATTGGCTATTTGTCTCTTAGACTGGCTAAGGTTGTTGATGAAGGTTTCCGTTGTGTTTCATGTGAATCTACCATTGACGTGAATAATTCGTTTTCACTCAAAACAAGTTTTCACTATTTCCGCTACTGTTATACGGTAGGCTGCTACAGCGGAACTACTACTACTATGGCTGCTGCTGTTATACGGTTCTCCTTCCTCTTTGCGGGTTGCCCTAAGACGACGAAAGCGTGTCTCACTGGAGTAGTCGGGAATAAAGGCGGTCAGTAGAGAGGTCCGTAAAGCATTTTGGAGAGTTGTAGGAGCTCAGGATGCTGAATTAACGGGGGCGAAGCGGTGGAGAGTAATGGTACTATATCTCACAGAGTTGGAGTTTCCAATTTTGATTTGCGCGAAAAGTTTAAGTGGTTAGAGTTGATAATATTGATTTTTGAGGCTATGACTGATTTCAAGTGTCACGTAATAAACTGACCCGGTAAAATCGCAGAAGGCACGCTGTAGAGCCTAACGTTCTTGAAAACTTATCGGCAAATGACCTTGAGCGTAGTTCTCCTGGATGAGAAAACATGAATCACTTTCTTTGAGAATCAGTGGCGGTCGCCTGAGTCGTATCGTGGTCGGTCTTCCCGCACAGGTTCGAATCCCGGGTATGCACGAATTCCGTGATTTACCCGAAGACAAGCGCCAGCAAATGCTCACCGTGCTGAGCGCAGTGGTGTCGACTCTGGCCGAGGAGCATGTTAAGGCGGCCATGCATCCTCAGAAGAAAAACCGAGAAAAAGTCGCGCGCCACGAAATTCTGTAGTATCTTTTCGTCACTGTCATCATACAGTAATTCATGACTGCATATGGTAATTTCACCCTTTTCATGATTGCGTTTTTAGTTTTTAATTTTTTTGGTAAATTTTTGGGGTAATTTTAGGGTAGTGGTCGCTACGGTCATCCAGGGACTGTCTTCCCTCAGTTCAAGACCGCTCCCAGGAACGTTAAACTTGATCCTTGAAACGCTCCTGGAATTCTATTGAACGCCCTTCTTGATTTTGAAGTGAAGAGCACCGTGTTGATGGCCGGGGGGGGGAGTATGAATGCTTGCCATACCCACTTTCCCCCAAATCTGCTCCAATGGCCAGCCGTCGTCGACGAGCTTCGAATCTGAGTGAGCCCCTGCCGCAAGATCAGGTGAAACGGTTTATGTATAGTTCTCTCGCCGCACCGACCTGATGCTTCAATCTCAAATTTTGGGTTTTTTTCCGATTTTTTTCAGGGCAAATCTCATCAGTTCTCGGAGGTTTTGGAGCCACCCAAGGAAATCCGAAAGGAGGAAGCTGAAAGGCCGGTTGAATCTTCTGTAGTGGGGTAAAATTACGGAAATTTCCGAAATTTTTTTCGTATTTTTGGGGCAGCTCTAGGCGTTCCATGATTGAAGAGAGTAACGTAACGGAGTTGATTATTTCTGAACGGATGATGACTGTTGGGACTTTCTTGTTTGAACGCTGCTTTTCCTAGGCGATATTTGCATGCCATCTCGATACCCCTGTTTCCCGGGCGGAATCGTGGTTACTAGTACTAGTCAGTATTACGAGTGTTACTTACTTACCGTGTACGTAGTTACTAGACTAGTAATACTAGTTACTTAGTGTAATTTGTTATATCACTCAGGTTACTAATGTTAGTTTGTGTACTAGTCAGCATTGGCATTAATATTGCCTCAAGTTTGCCTTAGCGCAAAATGCTCCCCAGCGCTCATCACCGAAACTCGCATGAAATTAGGCTCAACCAGCAGCATTATGATTGGATATTCTATATGGCCCGATTTGGTATCAGTGGAACATATCCAGGATATCTTTTTCTTTGCTGTGCGGTAGTCGACCACCGTCGCTGATAGACTGTTATGATTCATCACAATTGGTCCTTAGCGGTGCTCAGCGCCGCCGCCGCCGGGGCCCTCGGAGAAAGCCAACCCATCGGTCGTAGCCGCGATATACAAACCCCTTGGATGTGGTAAGGGAGGATATCCAAGTGGAGGCGCTGGAGGTAGTAATGAGCTGGATGTGAAAAAGCGCGCGCCATCGTGATCGATTTGTTTCGAAATTCAACGGGTGACGCATCATCATGAGTGTGACGGCGACGAAATGCGTGGGAGTATTAAAGGCACAGGAATGATGCTTGTCGTGGGAATCGAACTCGGGTGGAAGGTGCACCCTGACGTCTCCGTCGAAGAAGGCAGTGGCAGGGATGAGCGGAAAGAATATCTATGTACAGCAGAAAGCGACTAGAGCTGATGGTAATGAGGGAAATGACCGCCGCGCCAATGAAATTATTATATCACGGAATAATGCTGTTCATCAATTTGGCGACTGAAACCGGAGGTGGTGAAAGTGCGGACGCGCGAGGAATGCCCTCGCTGCCTCCTCATGGGGTGGCTTTTACATTGGGCAACTTTGATGAGCGTCCACATGTGAAACGGTTGATCGATTTGGGTATCAGGTATAGCATCATCATCGTCGTTGAGGGCAGTACCAATGAAGCATTTCCAGAGCTTGCATATGAACCAGTCTGGTGGACTGAATAATCGATCAGGTGATCGATTTGACGTTGGATTCGAATCTTGCTTACCTGACTCCGTTACTCTCGGAAGTTCGAATGTTTGACTCGTGAGAAATTACGAAATTCACGAAATTTCTACCATAAGTTTCCTCTTTCAAAGTTTCTGTTCGCTCGAGTCATCGTAGGCGAATCTGGAAGGAGCTTGCAAATTGAAAGCGAGTTCAGTCGCTTAAAGCGACAAAACCAGGACTAGGAGTAAACTACCAACGGTGCTCACGCATTCCGTTGTTAGAGTTTGGGAGTGAGTTTTTGCGTGTATATACCTGACAGGGTGAAAAGGGTGAACGTGACCGTTTCTTGAAAGAACGGGCGAGCGAAATGGTAGGAGTGGTGTTGAGGTACTGATACGAGGGATCTTCTGGTTCGATGTGAATTGGCTGCTGCCCTCGGATGAGGGTATGAGGAAGCTAATCGGAGTTACAGGAAAGAATGGAGAAGCATAGGGATGTTATAGGAGGTGGAAGTCTTCGGGTTGACTTATTCTGTATCTTGCATGCCTCGAGCTGAAGATATTTTTAGATGTCAATGAAGTCCACTTTAGTTGCTATTGCAATCAACAGGCTCCTGTTTTGCGCGCAGGTAAGGTAGAATTCCCACAACCCGGTCCTCTCGCTTTTTCCCGATTTTCCGCGGAAAAAAATTTCTGAGGCGCAGTGACGAAATCCGTCCTCTCAGAGCATCTATGCGGGTGTGTGTCTGGTCTCGAATCGGGTTGCAGATGGAAGTCGAGGAACCCCTGCGAAATTTCCAATTGCTCGGAAAAAGGTAAAATTTACGTTTTTTTCCTCTAAAAATTCCGGAAAAATTTGATAAAAATTTCGAAAGAGTTTAGATACGCTTTTTGGTATCTTATTCGGCCTGCTGTTGTGCTCCGCTGGCCCTGACGGCTGCAATTTTGAGACTGGATTGAATTACAAGAGTAATAAAAACGGAGATGGGGAACGATCCGGGGATGGCTTGATGAAGGTGGTGGACGCTCAACCGCGAGCGCAGATCGTCAGTAATACTGAGCATTGTGGCGGTGGGAGTGGCAGCCATCTTGTATACGATCTGTCTGATCACCACCACTCTTTGGCTACGGGGAGAGGTAGGCCATCGGTGATCTTTTTCGCGCGCCCGGAAATTGGTCAGTATCGGGAGTATCGTCTGATGTAATTTCGTGGCGCAGCGGTCATTTATGAGCATCTTGTGATTTTGGAATCGCTGTGGGGATTCTAATTGAGTGTAGAAGGACGTGGTGGATATGTGATGTGCATCTTAGCTTAATCGATCGCGTGATCGATTTCAAAAATTGAGGTGGTTATGTCAGGTTATTGCCGGCCTACTGCGGCGCGGCGGCTTTGATTATTACGCTCGTGGACGGCCGAGGAATTTATAATTGACTTATAATGATGCATCACATGAATCAAGCTAGCTGTGTATCTTGAGGTCGAGCTTGCGTGTTATGAGGTGTAAAGATACTTTAATGGGGGCCGCAGCGTGTTGCTATCATGGCTGAATCGTCTCCGTCGCAAGTGGTCACGATAACCCCTTCGAGATCTCCTCGGAGCCCGACGGTGCTGGGAGGACCGCGGAAGATTTGCCACATTTTATGTCGATCCTTTACCCGGGTTCTCTGGAAAACGCAGACATGGAAAAAGTAGTAAAATGGGAAAATATTGATGATAATCTCGCTCGCCCAGTATTTATGAAACGGTCGTGTGACCCTCAAAAATTCTGTTAGGTGATTGATAAGAATTTGGAGGGACTTCGTAGAACGGCGGATGGCCGGCTGAAGTTGCGGTTGCATCCGAAGATGCCGAGCACGATAAAGTCGTCTGGTGAGCTGGGGAGGGCGCAGGTTCGAATCCCAGCTGGTCTATTTTCAGCTTACGAGACGTGTAACTTTTTGTTCAAGGCGCAAAAAGCATAGAAGTGGAAAAGTGACGTAATAAGGCCGTGGGGAGTTCCGTTAAGAGCTCGTCTGACTTGCAGACTGTGAATCGGAGTCTTCGATTTCACTGAAAATTCACGAAAAAAATCTAGAAAAATATACGGTAAATTCACGGAAAAATTGAAAGATTTTTCAGAGAATCCGAGGACAGTACTCGTTTATTCAGAGAACTCGATATCGAGCTGATCTACTAATCGGCAGACTTTTTTTTCTTAATCATGAGTTGGAGGGCCTTATTCGCGAAATTGATTAATCATGAGTGACGTCCCTAGCTACCCATGCGATGCCCCAAGCGCTAAACCGCTTTCTTCACTCGTGAATGTGATACTCCTCGAGCGCGAAAAGAATGGTCTTACTGAGGGAATAGCCTTCGAAAGTTATACTGACGAGATCGTTTCACTCTCACAGCTCAAAAGTGGTGAGCGGTTATAGTGAAGCTTTCGCGAAGAAAGTAGACTGAGAATTATCTGCAGAGTTTACTATTACCTGAGAAGAGACCGAGGCTAGAGGTGTGGGGCTTCTGAGCTGGTGCACGACAGTGCTTTGTGAGTGGCGTCAAATGCAATAGATTGTTGGATGCATCGCTATCTGCAGCAGCTTCGCATGCCACACTAACAAACAGTTGTTGGCCCTCGAAACGAAGAATTCGGGATGCTCCGCGAGATCTGTTCTTTGAGGAGTCCGTGGGTTCGAGCTAGGGCTTTCAGTTTACTGTGTGTCGACCCGCTGCGGAATCGGGGCGTACAAGCAGGGGCTTGGAAGTTACTCGAGCGTTCTTTCTAACGGGGAAATGGCGATGGCGTTCGACGTCGCAATTAACTGTTTTTGGCCCAGGCACAAGTTGATCGGGTTGATAACGGAGGCACATGCCTTTGCGGACATGTGTGACTTCATGTTTACTCCGCCTAAGGAGACGAGGGATACATTTATATACACAGCGGCGATATCTCAGATATGCCGTCCCCAACCGTGAGTGGAAAAATAGTCCCGGCGGGGGTCGAACCCACGACCCACGGCCCATAAGACTGTCGCTCTAACCACCGAGCTACAGGACCGTCGGGATTTGTGTAGCGGTGACTGGGGTGGTCGCATTGCAGGTACAATTTCGAAGGCAATGCGTATGCTAAGAAGAAGAAGGATAGCTCGGCTGCCGCTGCGGCGGCTGAGACCGATGAGAATGTTGAAGGTGGGCTCGTCACTAGGCTCACCGGTTCCCCTACGTGCGCGTCTACCCGGACGGTCTTCTTGTCGGCACAACGAAAGTAAACTTGTCGAATATCATCCCTCTTGAATAAGGACACGTCGGTGGTAGTCTGCCTAAGCCGGTTTTACGGCGATGGCCCTAAGACAAGAAAAGTCCGATCGAATTAGTCTTTTGCGGAATGAGGGAGGTGAATAAGTTTACGTTTCTCCTGTGGGAAACAGGACTCGTAGAAACAGTCTGCATCATCTCTTGTGTACGGCCGTTGTGTAACACGTTGGTTACGTTTTTGTTGGTATGATGTAGTTTTACCGTTCCTTCCTATCTCAGAAGAGGCAGGCAGCGGTCACCATCCCAACCTGAAAGTGCCTGTACATAGATTTGGAGATACCAATCCTGTAATGAATTATTGATGAAACAATCGATCAAGCGATCGATTTTTGGTGTCGTCAGGTACCCACTGAATCTAGCTGGCTGCTGGCAGCGGGGAAGACCCTGGTGCCTTTTGGAGCTACCTCAAGGACGTTCAGAAAAATTCGAAGAAAGGTGAGATGGTCTGTAGATGGCCGAGACCGCAACCATCTACGGCTTTAGCTGTTTTCCCGCCGCTGATGTGCTCGCTTCGAGGATTGGTAAAAGGACTATACCAGTTTTTCTGTGGGGAAA
This sequence comes from Perkinsus olseni, assembly GCA_013115135.1. NCBI lineage: Eukaryota > Perkinsozoa > Perkinsida > Perkinsidae > Perkinsus > Perkinsus olseni. Next base: position 10,671 of record JABANP010000534.1, read on the forward strand.
ACGCAACCCTCGCCTCGCCTTACATTGAATTTGCTTGTGACGGAGATGTCGTTTCTATGATGACGGCAGATTAGTTAGCCCTCTACTGTAGTGCGCTTCTGGCTGTCACCTTACGCGCGGGGGGCGATGAAGCTTGTTCTGTTTGGTTTTTACGCAAATGGAAAAATATCATTCGCCCAAAATTTTAAGTTCGCATGAGCATAGCCAAGGACGTGAAGGTATCCTTTCAGACCTATCTGGCTCCGTGCAAGCCCTCGACGAGCAGCTTGGCTCCTGGGATGGACGACACAGAAGTTATCAGGATACCCCTGAAGCTTTCAGCTTCGCGCTGCGCGCTGTAAGATACTCTTCTTCCTCGTCTACCGGACGATCTTTATTAACACTTCGTTGCTGCACCATTGACGGCGCCGAAGCATTCTGGTGTGGTTCTTCTAGCTGCAACTCGACAATGAACGTTATGGTGAATGTGCACTCAAACCTTTCGACTTGTCGCCAGGCCTCGCCTTCGTCTTCGTCCATCCATCCGCCTTTCCTTTTCGATTTTTTTCCGAAGGGATTCTCCTCCTGAGAGTTGATATTCAACCCTATGAGGCTTTGCGCCTGTGAATCCTTCCTTCCATCTGGCGAGCGACTGTTAGTCTGATTCCGTAGAAATCCCTGGCGGTTTCTGGTAGTAGTGTTCAATGTGGTAGGTATCTTTATCTCATCTGAACGGTCCATGGAGGAACTGTTATGTGAGATTTTGGGTATGACCCGAAACTGAACCTCGAGGCTGTTAAGTACCAAGCGAGTATCTCGTCTGGTGGTGATCAGTCGAGCTCCGCGTAATCGATCAGGTGATCGATTTCCGAGATCCTCATTTCCGCAGTCCAGCGGCCGCGCGCGAACATCCCAGTGTAGCAGCTGCGACGGAGACCAAGCCTGACGTTCACTTTTAGAGTAAGAAAAATCTGTTGTGCTGTCCGTTGAGGAAACGTGGAGTTGGTTTAAGATTGCAAGATGCATCGGTTGTCTTTTAGCGTCCACCTGCCAACCGATCTCAAATTTATCAGCTTTGCGACATAGAAGACTCCGCCATTCAAGGCGTGCTAGAACACGAGGTGAGAAAAATACGGGCCGGCGGGATCGAACCTGGGTCTTTATGCTTGTGACCCCTTTGGTCTGGATAATGCGGCTTCTGCATCTCAGGTGAAGACGAACAAGCTCGGCAAAAGCTCTTTGACCCGACCAGTGGATGGATGGCAAAGTCAACGATGTCCCTCTATACGAACACAGCCTGCTGTAGGCGGAGTTTTTTTCACCCACTTCTGCGAACGATTATGGCGGCATCGGCCTGTTGTTGTTCTCGTGTAAGGTACGCAGCGAGGCTATGAGGAGGTTGGAGACTCCGGCGGGGATGGCGACTGATTGAGAGAGGTTGATTCATTTAAAACGTATCTTCACCCTGAGCTAGCATCGGGTTGTCTTCAATGATGGGAGCGTGGGGGCCGGGTAGTGTAGCGTTGTCGTCGTGCATGCCGAGCCGGCCTGGAGTCATCTTATTAGGATTCCCAACTCTAGCGCATGGCTGCTATTTGCATATCGGGATGAGCTGCCAACCGACGGCGGTAGCACTGCTCAACGGTCTTTATTAACGGCACCGCCGGCGTTGTATTGGGTGCTGTGGTTGGCTCTGGGTTTGCTATACCCGGCAATATTCCCGTTCGAGACGATAGCGGTGGACTACTACGTCGGGGATTGGGGTATGACCCAGCAGCGAGCGGGTGAGTTGAGTTGGATAGCTGGCCCGTGCGTTGGATATGCCATCGGCAAGGCAGCAGTATTGGCGTGTAACACATCCACCGTGTAAAAAAATGCGCATATTGATACGCATTCAAGAACGTACTCTTTCTACCGCGTGCATCACGGATCTTGCTTCAGTTAAATTTCTGATTTCAAGCTCGAGCCAGTTGGCTCAAACTGGTGCGTGCATTTTTTTCAACAACTTGTATTCCGCCGATATGACAAAAATTGGGCAAAATCCTGCTGTTGTATTTGAAAACTAGCTTGCCGCCCCTCGGTATTTGATACATGACGTATGACGATAGTCACTGGCTTTCGAATCCGAGCTGGGCAACGGTCAGCTCAAACTGATCAGAGACATTCGGGCTGAGTGCAAAATGGCGGCTGATCCTGCAGGGTGGTTCAAAGAAAGGCAGCCCTCTTCAAGGCAGGAGATAAAAAAACAGCGTCATTGTCGACTCCAAAAAGAGTCACTCTCTAGTGTTCGCAGCGTTTACCACTTTCCGAGCTCGGCGACCCAGTGCGCTACGGTGAACTCCAGCTGTTCACTTGGCTAGAGTGCATCAGTCGATTGTCCGGGGCTCTCCTTTAACGAAACTCATTCTTGATTCATTCCTCGTTTTCCGCGCCGAGGACGACGTCTTTCATGACTGCAGGGGATGAAGCTCTTAGAAGGCGATCCCTGGTGTTCGGTAAGACTCGAAATTATCCGTTGTCAATTGAACGGCCAATGCCAGCTCAAGCTGAGCTGCTCAACTCGGCTGATTGGGGCACTGACCAAAGGTGTGCAACCGAGTATATTACCACTGGCGATACTGGCTCGTTATTGTGACGCACCTCGCGAGCATGAGCTTGCCTATGAGTCGGGCGGCTCGATCGGCCCGGGCCGGCTTGCCTCCTTCGGCCCCTCGCAAAGTCGTCTTACGGAATGGAATCTACTATATCATAGCCGGGAGGTTCCGATGTTTTCAGTGCAACCTATCACAGCCGAACTTCCTTGGCAGGCTACCTAGAGACCTTTGTTTCGGTCATTCCCGCTTTCCTGACATACAGGAAGGCAGTGAGCTCCGAGTTTCTCTCTGAGATACGCTGTCTTGCGGTGAGCAGCGGGCGGCTGCGTTCGCGACTGTGCGCACATAGTGCCAGCAGTCGCACCATCTGTGTCGTCGCGCCCAATACCATTTGCACTGCCAGGAGTGACACTTCTCCTCCGAGGGGGGTCGGCCGCCGCACTTCAGTACCGTGTGTATCCCGGATGGCGGATTCTCAGAGTTTGGGGATCTGGGGGAGCGGGGTGACTCTCGCGGCTCCGTTCCGCCGCGCATTTCTACTCTCGCTCGCCGGAATCACTGGTTTGGTGTGGTGAGGCACCTTTGTGCACGCTCTCCTACCAACCCCCAGGCGCACTGGAGAAGGAGGCTGGGGTATTCTATATGTTAGTCCGTTACATCGCCTCCAAGGACAGCTAGACCTTTGTAGCGCTGGAGAGGAGGCGATAGCTGATCAAGTGTGACTTCGAGTACGGGGATCTGGCATGAAGTTGGGTTCCCGTGGATGTCCTGGCAACTTACTTATTGCATCCATCGCGACGGACGTATGCGAGCACAACGGAGTCGCTCAGGCGTATGCTGCAGCACACATCGAAATTCTACACGAGATTGGAGTCCGACTATCAGAAGTGAAAAATCCGACAGGCATGCGGGCTGTGTCATCCGACGGCTGTCCCGCGGGCCTGCAGCCACTCCAACGGCTGAGCCCCTTCTGAATGGGATATCCCAATTCCGCAAGATGAGCACACATATGCTATGATGATGATGCTCAGCTTTGACTTGTGTTCTCAACCGAACAACCGTGTGTGAGGAGCTCCCGGGAGGTATGGCTCCCGAGCTGCTCTCGCCGGGCAGATCGGAGAGTTCTCTGGACAGAGTTACTGAACGGCATCGCAAACTTGATTGACTCTTAGGTATGGTCGTCTCCACTCGTCCGTTCTGGCCACTTCGCTCCCCGCTGTCCTCTACTGTGCTGACAACCGTGAAGGGTAATCAGCAGCTGCTGTTGCTGATCCGCCTCTCCTGCTGACTCGTACTAATGCTATCGTGTAAGGTACGCAGTGAGGCTATGTGGATGTTGGGTCCCCAACGGAGTCCGCTATCGTCGCCGAGAGTATTACGGCAACGGGAACCGATTGAACGGTTTTTTTTTCAAATGCATATCAATCTCATCCAGCCTTGCGTTGTTTCAATGATGATGATAGTGGGAGGTTCGAGTACAGTGTTATTTGTCGTTCATGACGAGCTCTGCCGGGCCGTGCCTGGAAGAGGACGATGATGGTGGTGATGAACTTGACGAATTTTGCTCGTTGAAGTACGCGACAGTGAAACTCCGTTGTTCCGTCTTAGAGGATAGCAGTGTATCGAACTCTCGAGTTACTATTGAACGACAAAATACTACTTTGAAGTTCCTAACCTGTGGTCGTCTAATAACGATCCTATTCGAGAACTAACTGATGTACTCCAGGTTCCCCAGGCTCGTAGCACACTAGCTTCATGAGTGAAACGGTCGAGTGATACATGAAGGAACGAAAGATGATGCTGACGTCGTCGTCATGTTTCAGGTCGGGGTCCTCAGGCAGTGAGTTCTTGACTCCTCGAGTGGAAGTAAGTCCACTACCATTACAAAGCCTGCTTTCTTGCTGTCGATTTCTCGGGTGAGTTTTTGTGTCTGGCCTGAAGCGTCTTGTGGATTCTCAGCCCGCTGAGCCACCGTCGTCGGAGACCTCCCCCACCGTTCCCTTGCTCAGTCAGCTACCACCTCCCATCACAGTCGATGGGAGTCCGAACAGGAGAAGCTTTTGGACAAGCTGCCTCAAGTAGGCCTTCCGTACCCTCGCGGCGAGGGTACGGTGACCCGGTCACCTGTGTTACCCCACACACCAGGCGAGGGCCTCGCCTTGTACCGCCTGGGGTCACCTAAGTGAGGTGAATGATCGTACCTCATGGAAATGATATTAATTCGAAGTGGTTCCGAGCTCCACGCATTTGGGCCTTGACCAGCGAATTGGATCGTCAGTGAAGCAGCACATGAAGAAAGGGCTGGTCATCCATCGCTTATCCTGATACAGTAGCCTTTATTGCCCTTCGAAGTAGAGACATGGGGGAGGAGTAACGGCTTGGTTCCGGGGTTGAGCAGGTGACGTGCCTTGTTTGACCCCGCATCCGTAACAATGATAGGAAGTAGGATTGACAGTCGACGACTAACGTCGTGTCAACGATAGTTTTTCAACTACTGGAGTTTCGTTTGTGAATCACAGCCTGTCATGTATATCATTTCGCCACTCAATACCACTTTCCACATTTCATGCGTACGAGACTTAGAGAAACGCTGGACTTCACGTATTACCATTCTGTGCAACCATTAGTCTCCTGTACCTCTCAGGGAGGGCTTCCCTTTGATATGGCTATGAATTACGACTTATAATGAGTATACTAACAGGCTCCCCGTGATGGTCAGATATGTCGTCGACCCGAGACGGATCTTCCATCGCTGCCTCCTCCACCTCCTCATCTGCCTCTACATCCCAGGGGCATACTTCGCTGACAGCGTCCTGGCTGCGTACAAGACGCAGGTGTGGCGTCTCGCTAGAGGACAGCTATATAATGACGCTCGATTGTTAGATCCTAGAGTACCCTCAGAATCGACCACGAGCGCTTCGCTTTTGCTGTTCTCCTTGCCATCATTGACTGGCGTCCTGTGTGGGCCTTTTGGTGTGATGGTAGCCAAGTAAGCCCAACACAGTGGGGCTGTCAATATCATCGTTTTTACTCGCCATGTTGGTGATCGGAGGTTCAGTAGCTTCGGTAATATATGATATATTCATATCGCATCCTTCGACTTTCCACCCATGGACTCGCACGAGTATATTTCCCTGGCTTCCTGGCGTACTTGTTGCTGCTGTTCTTACTGTTCTTATTTTTTCTATGAAGGATTGCTCGTACTCATCGCTGCTGTTGTAGCTGATCTTGGTCTCGCTGGGCTCTCCCCTAAGACAACACTCCCCTTCTAAAGGTACGGTAGCACTAAGTCGGCGTTGTCAGCGGCGACACTCACATGTGTTGGATCAGCCTTAGTGGTAGTGGGCCTGCAGAATAGAGCGTAAGTCGGAGGACACCGTCACTGCGCCACGAAATTATCGATGACTCCTCACAGGTATTTGGTCGTTCTGTTGGGTAGAGTGGTCTTTTGGACATTCCTGTACATCCTGTGTGTCGGTGAGTTCTAGAGGCGACTTTGCTATTCTCGCTCTGAGGCCGGCTCTGGTGGAGTAACTTCACATAGCTCCCTCGCCATCAGAATTATCTTCTCCTTGTAACTCCGCGATGTGCCTGCTAGATTGCATGATTTGAAAATGATAAAACGTCGGGAGATATCAAAATGATATGATGGTGTGGCAACTTGCTAAGTGGCTGGAAGTGGGGTATTATTTTTATGCTTTCTGGAATATTCTCAGGGAAGGCAAGAAAGGAATTATTTCGGAGAATAATGTCTGCTTTTTTTCGGGAATTTTTAGAATTTATATGAACCTGTACAGTAGTTCTGAGCCTTCGTTGCTTGTATTAAACGTTTTCGCTCAGTCGTTTAGGCCGCACTAAGTGTCGGTTCAGTCCATGACTCATGCACCATTTTCTATTCCACCTTGCGAGATATTGGATCCGCTGGGGCCTCCTCCACCACCCCAGGAAAATCTCTGAATTGGTTGATTATGTCCGTCATCAGGACAACATCGAGTGCGATGGAAGCGTTGGTGCCATTTACCTTCAGTGCAGGCCGCCTGCAGCAGGCGTACTGTAGACGCATCGTAATCGCTCGCGAAAGAGAAGTGATCCTATCGTTCACCTCACGACTGGCAGACCTCCCCCTGGCGCATCGTACTTGTGTCAGTCCAAACGGTATTATGCTATCGTCTATTCTCGGGTAGTGCTCTTGTGGCGGCCTATGGTCTGATTATAGTAGCCTGCAGGACAGGTAAGACCGGGAGGAGCATTTGGACCATCGACCATTCGTTATCCTTCATGACTCTGGATCCTCTACTCGCCGTCCACCATCCCGACTGCGCCACTCGTTGTTGATGAAGTTAGCTTCAGGTGGCCTGGTGGGTAGTGCATTCAACGCAGTGCTGCTAAGTTGGTATCAGGGTGATGTGGGTGAAAGCAGTAAGTAGTGGTAGTCGTCGGGTATACTCCGCTGTTTACTAAGATAGACTGAGACAAGCACCTGCTCTGAATCCACGGATCTCTGGCTTACCCCTACTTCGAAATATCCGAGAGAATTCGATTTGGCATCCGTCACCTGCGTGCACGTTGTGGACATGTCAATAGTCACTGCATATAATCATCCTCAGGAGGTCGCTCCGGATATCAATGCTGTCCTCCAGATATCATTCTCCTCGGCGATGGCAGCTGTTGGCCTCGTCTGTGCGATTGCCTTCGCTGTCCTGTACAAGGGCACGAGGACGGCTAGGTGAGCTGGGACCGTATGAACGCTTCGGTGCTTTCTCGATTGCAATCATTCTACCACTTTTGAGACTTAAGGCAGCGTGAGGAGTGTGTGTGTGGTCTCAACTCCCACATGGACATGATACCAGTGCTCGTTCGGCAGATTGTGTAGGCGAGACGTTTTGTTGATGTTGACGTTGTTTTGTCGCATGGTACCGTAGGGAGCAACCCAAGAGGGGTAGCTCTTCTCGAGAATGTTCATGGCGTGGTGGACCGGGGTATCCTGGTGGAGGTGATCGAGCAGGTCGTCACTTTAGGTTGGTATGGCCACTTCTGTCGCGCCGGGACGTGGCGACCTCTGAACTCAGTACTTCCGACGCTACCCAACGGTATTCATTGAGGACATTGCCAGCGTTGTACTGGGTGCTGTGGTTGGCCCTGGGTCTGCTATACGCGGCGATATTCCCCTTCGAGACGATAGCGGTGGACTACTACGTCGGGGATTGGGGTATGACGCAGCAACGGGCGGGTGAGTTGAGTTGGGCGACAGACACTGGGAGGAGCAGAGGAAACCACCGTATATCGCGTGAAAATACGCTCGACCTCGACCAACCTCCTGAATCGGTCTCTATTGATATCACGCTTGACGTTGGGGCCACCTGTCTGCGTGACCGGCACCCCGTGACGACACAAACCTCACTGCTGGAATGACCTCGGTTGAACCTCAGGTATGATACTCTCCACCTGCCCCTTCTGGTCCCTCCTCTCGCCGCTATTCTCTACTGTACTGACGAGCATCAAGCGTGAGAGTTCGCTCGCCTTCTGCTAGGACGCTTAGTGTCGCTCGACTCCGAATTTTCGATTAAGCTTGCGATGAACTGACGGGTTGGTATGTCGGGGTACCACTCGACAGCCAGTTTTTCGGCAATATTTTCAGCTTCCATTCTTCGATCGCGTGATTGCGGCAGGTAAAACAACAACCCTGCTTCTCGCGTTCACCTTCATCACGATCGGTCTTGTCGGCCAGGCTATGCGGATCACAGCCAGTCCACTAGGGTGAGATGGAATCCACGCTACCACCCTTGTGTGGCGATGTTTGGGAACGAGCAGATTCTATTTTGTCTCAGTTTTATGATACTCACGGGGTGGGGTTACGCGCTGGGTGGTACTTGCGCTTGGGTTTTGGCATCGGATATCCTCTCAGCGGCAAACTGCAGGAGTAAAGTATCTGCTGGTGTCCTTCCGTGGGTCGCAGAGTCACCTTGAAGTCGTGGAGAGGGCTGTCGTGTTCCTATTCTCGTGTTGGTCTAAGACTGTATAGACGACATCGTGTATGGACGTGACATGTATCGACGTGACATGTAAAGACTAATAGTCTTTACTTAATAAAGGCGCTATGTATAATTTTTGTGGTGCGCAAATTTGTTGACAATAATTCGGTTTTACATAAATTGTCGATCGTAAATCAGGATCTCGATAAGTTTGGTTAGACTGTAAAAAACTGAGAAGATTGTAACGCATTCTGGATGCTTTCACAATTTGTTTCCATCATAGGAGGATAATTCTCATTGACAGTCGGACGGGGGTCGTCGATTTGCCAGGGATGGCTTTCCCTTCTTTCATCAGGCCCTCCTATCGAAGCGGCAGCGGTGGCGATGCTGTACGTGTCCCTCGGGGTGATGCTCTTCATATCTAGCTATGTGGCTGGTGTGATTCGAGATCATTCCCGAGACTACCGACCTTGTCTACTATTCTTCACATCTCTATCATCCGCCGCTTGGGCCTGTGCCGCTGTAAGCATCACCATCATCAACTCGGGGGGATCAATCTATTTCTATCGTCACTTCGTTAAACTTGAAAGGGAGCTTGGCCGGGCGAGCCAGTCCAATCTCACCCGTAACGGAAATGATAATAGCCGGTGGCTAGGTTCTGCATTATTCGGCGATCAAAGGCTCCCTGTCGGTCGTGCGATCGGATGATGATTACTACGACGAAGGAACCGAGCCCGACGACGATCTCAGTGAGGAGACAGATGAGACGCCCTCTCGTGAGTGGACTGTGCCTGTTCCTCAGTCGTCACTGGATTCTCATGCATCCGTGACTAAGTTCGTTCGGAAGGTACCCGAGGTGGTGGCGATGCTGCCGTATTATGGCATTCTTCACGACGGCAGATAGACGCCCGTATGTGATGAGCGGCGAATCCGAATTCAGTTCTGAGTAGAATGCCGTAGCGAGTTTTATTGAAATATTTTCCCTCGCGCTTCTTTTGAGTTTAAAATTGACGTCCAGAGAGGATGGCTCCGCCGGTCCGGCATTCGGACTGCCGCGTCTCATGCCAGGGCTTGCCGGTTTGACTGGAGACTAGAGTTTGCTTTTTCGACTGGGAGATTGTTCTCTGAAGCTTTTGTTGCGAACATCTCCGTCACAGGAATACTAGTGCGCTTCATGTATTCGTAACACCTGCAACACCAAAATGATGTTGTACTACCGTATGTACTAAAGGCGAGCGACGGCGCTTTACTCGCCCGTCCCGTGATGCATTTCGCTCGTCCCTGGGTGGAAAATCTGCGGCCTTGTGATTTTGTGCGAGAAGATAGTCGCCCTTCTCTCGGTTTGCACTATCTCGTTGCAGTAGGTGTAGTTGTAGAACACAACATAAGTAGATTGGGCTCATAGTGAACGAGATAGAGCAGATAGAAAGGTGGAGCAGTTGAGAGAATAGAGTGATAATGCGAGGCTAGTATGAGCACAGCTCCATTGTGTTATGTAGACAGTGCAGGTTGTCGCCGAGAAATAGTCAGTTTGAGGGAAGACAGAAATACAGAATGCTGAAGAAATTCAATATCGCAATGAAGTCGAACCATTTTGAATTTTGTGACACGAATGCCTTCATGCAGGTTTGCCGTTGCACAATCAAATGCCGTCAAGAGCGTTCTCCATCGTCACCTCGGCTGCTGCAATTCTTTCGAGCTTACACCGAGGCAATGCTATCAGGACAGCTGCTGCCGGAACCCTCGCGGATGTAAGAACGTTCAGAATACGAGATGCTCGTCATCATCGCCGTATCGCTGCCTGCCATTGGTCTTCAACACTGTCCGCAAAGCGGACCTGGCACACTAGGGTTAGCATTTCACTTGGCCGGGAACAATTTTTTGCGGTTAATACCTTGTTCTCGCGATTGACGAATCGATTTACGCTGTGAGTAACGGTCGACGGTGCTCATTTTTTGTGTTACGAATGTGCCTGTCGGAGATAAGACTCCGTCTACGATCTCGCTGGCTCGCGAACCAGACAGTGGGAAGCGACGCAAGCAAGCAAGCCCCAGAGGGGCGAGACCATCCCAGGGGATGGAGAGCCTCGATGGCTGACCCTCATTGTAGGAGCTGTACTTGGTCAGTCGCTAACCACTGTCTTCCGATCCGAGACTCTTGAATATATTTTTCCGGAGAATGATTCATTACTCCTTTTTCGTTACTCAGGATTTCCCACCGTATCAAGATTGGTCCTTTTTCAATACCGCCAAGAACTTCACTCACTGTATCTACAGCAATCGGAAGTCAAAGTCAGGAGACTACGCGTCGCTGTATTTCACCGTTAACGAGACAAACGCGCGCCTACAGCGACTCAGCTGCCCGATAAAGGGGGAACTACCTGCGTTCAGAATAGCGTGGGAAAATTAGATTATCATGATCGTCGTGATGGCCGTGCTCTTTCAGTTACATAGATGATACGGTGGTTTCTCTCGAGCTCTATGCTCAGCCAGGAGTTTTCTCTATCACTGATCCTGATTCCCTTGGTCACCTAAATGACATTGTATCGCCAGTTCTGCTGACCGATGCTTCGGTGTTGCTTGAAGAACAGAGAAAACTGTACTCGGCTGCTGGCAGGGCGGCAACTTCCAGTAAGATAGCCGTCCGGGCCAAGCAGCTGCAAGGTGCAGACAAAAGTGCGATTAAGGGAGTTTGTTCGGGCGTTATCAAGAGTTTGAAGGAAGTAGACAGGACTGGTCCGACCTTCAATTTTTCACAATTGTGCGACAAGTTCGACTTTCTTGCCGAGCAGGCTCAGGATTTGGACACCACAAAATCATAGCCAACGGAGGGCTTGAGGCTCCGAAGACTCAAAGCTTGCGTTTTGCAGGCCGCGAATCTCGTCCTGTGTAGTAGTCGTCTCCGAAGTTTAGTAATTTATCAAAGTTATTGTTCGTCGATAATTGTTCGTCGTTGATTGAAGATCGACAGCATGAAGGATGATGAATGTGATGTTGTGTATAGCCGTCGATGCTCTTGTGTTGAACTCACGTACTTGCGTCGCGGTGCCACGAAGTGGGTTAATCATGTTCATGTTCTCGACCCATTCGCAGCTCAGGTACTTTAATCTCGAAGGTGTGAGCACCGCCGAGGATTTCTTTCACCGTGCAGTTACTTTTCACGTTCGACGCAGGAAAATCTTCTTCTGTGACAATACTCTGTAACTGTTTATCACTTTCATCAAGCGGCGAGCCATACGTCAGGGAGGTTGCCTTGCCAGACTGTTTGACCCAGACCTACACCTACCTCTGAGGGGACTCCCGCCTAGGAGTTCAGAAGATCTCGGCTTCCTTTGTGTTCGCCAATCATAGCGGACCGGTAAAGATTGAATCGATCGCATCTTTGGCAAAGATTCTTTGCTCGCCACTGTTGCAGTGTGCAACCCTCTGTAATGGAGTGTTGGGTTCCTGAAGGTCTGCCATCCGATTTCGAAACAAGTTTATGCGTGGCGAAGGGATTGGAATCTACACCATTTCCAGCCAAAATAATAACCATAGCCCTGGCTTATTAAGCCATAATAAACCCCAGAGCAATTTAATAAAACCCCAGAGCAATTTAATAAAGCCCAGAGCAATTTAATAAACCCCAGAGCAATTTAATAAAGGCCAGAGCAATTTAATAAAGGCCAGAGCAATTTAATAAAGGCCAGAGCAATTTAATAAAGGCCAGAGCAATTTAATAAAGGCCAGAGCAATTTAATAAAGGCCAGAGCAATTTAATAAAGGCCAGAGCAATTTAATAAAGGCCAGAGCAATTTAATAAAGGCCAGAGCAATTTAATAAAGGCCAGAGCAATGTAATAAACCCCAGAGCAATTTAATAAAGGCCAGAGCAATTTAATAAAGGCCAGAGCAATTTAATAAAGGCCAGAGCAATTTAATAAACCCCGGAGCAATTTAATAAAGGCCAGAGCAATTTAATGAAAGTTTCATTATGAAACCCGAAGAATCGAAGTTCGATTCCTGCGCATTGCAATGCTGTGCAGGCACCTGTGTTGCGGCCAGCTAGCCCTGCTAGCAGTGCTACTGCAGTCTTATCCAACGACTCTTGCCTGTGATGCTCTGGCCGTTACGTTACGTAACTTTCATGCTGATAGTCCTTGCAACCCGACCCAAGTGAGCGGGGCGTTCCCCGAAAAATACGGAAAAAGCCTGTGCCGGGGTTCGAACCCGGGAACTTTGCGTCGAGCTCGAAATTTTTTTTCGGGCGCCCTTAAGGCAGGTACTCCAGACGGGCGCTAATTTTTCTCTCATCGGCGCTAAACTTTCTCTGCTAGGCGCTATTCTTTTTCTCATTGGCGCTAATTTCTTCGACCTCAGATATAAATATAACGAAGTCTAGTAAGTTAACACGGCTGTAGAGCGAGCGTGTTCGTAGCTCGGATGTATGACTGGTTGGCGTTAAAAAAGAAGACCAGGACCGAATTCCGCAAATCTGTTTTCTGTCAAGTATGTCGTATACACGTGTCTACTCACAGAGTCTATAACCTGCTATGTCCTTCTCCTATACCACTAGATATACGAGTAAGAGGCGAGCGAGAAGTGTACGAAAATATGGGGTAAAACGTCCATGTAAAAATTTCCGAGATATTTGATCACAATCACCAAATACGCGTGCAAAATTTTTATCGTTTGGAAGATTGATCATATCAAGTCTTCCATAAAACCTCTCAGATTCTGGCTACTCACAGTATTACTTATCCACAGCAAGTTCTACGTGTACCATGACGACGCACTAAATGTCAGTGTAGTCTATCTAAATGTACGCCAAACTCTTCCGTAAACCGTTCTACAAATTGGGATAAAACGGTACTGCGTAATTTCCTCCAACGATGTGGCGGGTTACAACGTTCAAACGCGTAAATTTTTCCGACTCAAGCAGTGATTGTTAAAACGTTCATCGAGATGTTCAGAGAAATCAACCCCAAATATCTCGGAATATTTTCCATATTTTGTCACAATTTTTTGCTGAAACTTCAGTAGTACAGATGACTTATAGTCGGAGTTGTAGGATGACTGATACTCCTTTAACTAATCGTGCTCATTCGCCCGACAACAACGATAGTCTATACTATAATAACTCGACGGTCCTCGTTTGTCACAAACGGTTTGTGTTCTTCGCTATTAAGGTCTCTGAATTCGTAAAGCCAGACCGTACGAAACTGGGACCGTCTTGCCGTGATTCACATTATGTGATAATCACATTGTGATTCACACATCAACCCTACGAATGAGATCGAGTTTGGCTCGGCCACTACGGTCCCCACTGTTTCCCATGGATCGCACTTATCTGTAATCCCCTCAACTTATTCCTTCCAATACTGGGATGCGGCTCGGCCTGTTGGCCTCTCAGCCGCTTTCACGCCAACTGGTCCACCGAAACCGGACCCCGGCAGGGGGACCCCGGCGCAATGAAGTCACGATGCGACCCACAGCCGCATCGTAATCTTCATGTTCCGTTTCAGTGCCGCAGCTAGGTGCTTGCCTTTCAATAGAATATCGCCAGAGGAAGGCACGCACTTGTACGAAGATTGATCATGCGGTAAAGCTCAGAGCGGGGCCGGTGCCACGGGAGGCAGTGAAAAGGAAGGTGAAGGAAATCCTTTTCCTCCCCTGAGTCACAGTAGAGGCATACGCCTGAACTACCTTCGAGCTTCTTACGCGAATAGCGCTGGCCGTTCCTTCCACTAACAAGCTTCCACACCCCACTGTGCGCATCAAGTTCACAGAGTAGCCGGAGAGCAGACGCTGTGGGAACAAAATAGCGGAAAGAACAGCCTAAAGATCGCACCTCAGAATCAAAGACCGCATCACATCGACTGTGGCACAATCACTGTGCTATCAGCGGGACCTGGCCGCTTCCAGGGCGTCTCGAGTGAAAAGGTACTTGCAGTTTAGCCTCGATACCGTGAGCCTAGGCAGTTCGCATGGCCACACCAGCCTTTGAGTTACCGATGCTATCTTTGGAAGGTGTATACACCAGCTTCAGTATGGCCTTCAGCCTGCTGCCCAAACGCCTCATCACGAGACGGGTTAACGCACAGCCGGAGTCGCGATTGTCGGTCGATCAATCGCCTTCGTGATGCCGACAAGGTCGGCTTCAAACCTCCTAACTTCATCCGACTAAATTCACCGCGACCCCTCCCCATTGAAGCTTTTAAGGACGTATACTTACAACGTCGGTCCAATTGGGTCTTCCGAGAGGTTTCGATCTACAAGGGGCTGATATAGCCCCTGTGCTCACTTCGCCCAATTTCAACTACACTCTCAATCGCATAGTTTCGCTACCGGTGTGAACATGCGCACAAGCGCGAACGAGCTACAGAACTCCGGAGCGAAGCGACGGGTTCTGCTAGCTTGTGTCAATGACTCGACTCGACTCAAAACTTATACCCAGGATTCACGGACATTAACCCATAGCCCTATACACGGCGCGCGTAAGGACCGCCCGAGAACCCATGACCAGCAGCACAGAGCCTCACCTGATATGACAATTGCGGGGTCAGCTTCACATTGGCTGCTGATGGATGGCTTGTTGACTGAGCAGCGATGCTGCCAGCAACGCCTCGTGGGGGTCGTCAGTTGCAACTCGTCACGGCCCTCGAGTTGAGGGGAGTGAGTTGTGCCCACTGGACATCTATACTGGTAAAGAAAAGAAGTTTGAGACGCAAGTTATCGTGATAACGCATATGAGGAGGTTGTATGAGGATGTGCATTGACATGGACGTGCCACTACCGGTCACCAGGAAGGGGGACGCACGTCGTGCGTGTGTGTCAAGTTCGGTCTATATTTTGTAGCCGGGGCGACGCGTATAGGCCTGAGAGTGATGAATGAATCGGCCATGGACGCAGCTGTCGACTGACAGCCGACAGTGCTCAAATCTTGGATTTCTTGAAGTCTCCTGCTGACCACTACCCGTATGCGGATAGTCCCCTGTTCTAAACCGGCCCGGGCCAGTTCTTTGTTTTATTGCGGAAGATCTGCAACCTTGTTTGAATCACCACCGTTCTTGCTTAACAATTCCTCTGGCTGAACGAGCGAGTCTGCTATGCTTGACTATTGCCATCTTGCTTAGATTGGCACCATCACCCACCGATCGCATCTATTAGTTCCTTCACTGTAACGCTCGAAGATACTACATGATGGGAAGATACACTTATGATTCCAGTCGTGAGCATGTCGATTCCTCCAACCACGGGACTGTCACGCACTGTCCTCCGTGCTGGCCTTTTCGACTGATCCCTCACGGAGATGCACTGTCTATTCCCCGAGCGCAGCGAGGGACATGGTCCCTCTGACTAAGAGCTAGAGAACCCCCGGAGCGAAGCGACGGGTTCTGCTAGTTTATTAAAAGTGTTGCCTACGCTTTTCCGTCGAGCTCCGCTTTTTCTCGTAACGATGGTCGAGCTCCAGGTAAGATCTTCTAGAAACGCCCCTAGACAGCCTTCTGAACACAGGAGTGCTTTGTGGCTCCGTATTGAAGAGGTCGAAGTAATCGACAGTTTAATCGACTGTGGATGCCCACTCGTCTAAGGGTCACCGAAACATGCCTACCTTAGGGTCCCTTGACTCTCGCTCATATCTTAGGCTGGGATACTCGTACACCTGTTCACGCTCTCTTGCGCTCCCCAGGGTGCCGCGGTACTCTTGTTGATCTGGTGAAATTTTCGTTTGCCCTGGCCGACCTGGGCTGCTCAACTCGAGCCGAGCCTCTCTCTCGTCGAAGAGGTTACAGTCGCAGTTGTAGCATAAATTGCCCGAGCATCAGTTTGTTGTTGTTTCTCCTTGTAATTGGATGTCAGACACCCCGTCACCAACCCCTACACCCCGGTCCCGAAGAGGTGGGCGGCGAGGCGGTCCTCCTGTCCTTCGCCATCTACATCGGTATCTTTACAGCCCTGGTAATACTCTATACCATCCTTCGTCCACGTCTATCTAGACTCTATCAACCCCGTAAGTATATAGAGGAGCTGCAGTGCACACTCTCATCGAGAGCGTTTGCAACCTTTGGGAGCTGGATACCGGGCGCCATCAAGATCACAGACGAAGAGCTGTTCGCTGATGCTGGTCTTGACGCAGTGGCTTTCATACGTCTACTCCGACTGGGTACGAAGGTGGCCCTTGTAGGCTGCTTCAACGCCATCTATCTACTACCAATATATAAGTACCAAGGAGAGGGAGCTGATGACGCTCTCGATCAGCACAGTTTGGGACATCTTCCGAATGGTAGTAGGGCTATGTGGGCGACATTGGTCGCCTCCTATGTAATATTTTCCTGGACCTTGTTTTTGGTCTATCGTGAGTTCTCCTGGTATCTTCGCAAGAGGCATGAGTTCATGGCCAGAGACACCGTTGCGAATTACACTGTCTTCGTGCGCTGCATCCCGGAGAATCTTAGGTCGAACCACAAATTACGCGAGTATTTCGAAGATATCACCCCCGGACAGGTTGCAGATGTCCGGGTGGCATTAGACGTCGATGAGTTGGAGAAGGAAGTTGACGAGAGAGAATCTTTGATACCTAATTTGGAGCATGCCTATAATCTGCTGGAGCAGAAAGGGGTTCGACAGCAGACGCGGAAACCACTGTGCTCGAAAAATAAGTTCGACACAATCACTATGCTAGAGGCCCAGTTGGCCTCCCTTAACCGGTATATATCAAAAACGATTGATGACGCCAAGGCCTTCCAGGAGGAGGCGGCGTCTGACGAAGAGGAGAAGGTTCATAAGGGCTTCGAGATGGCTGATGTGACACGCCTAGTGCCGCTGATTCCGTTGAGCAAGATAACATCATCGAAAACCTTCCGGGTGCGCTCTGCTGGCTTCATAACGTTCAGGACTCTTCAGTCCACTATGATAGCCCTGCAGATGCTCCTGCATTGTGAGCCTTTCAAGCTCTGTACGGAGCCCACACCCTTACCGGACGACGTGTATTGGTCGAATGTTGGTATGCCTCATCTCCACCAGCAAATCGGTCTACTGGTCTCCTTGGCCGCCACTATCGCTCTGTGTATTTTCTGGACTATTCCCGTTGCCTTCGTAGCGTCTATTTCCAACGTATCCTTTCTAAAGGAGGAACTACCCTTCCTTGAGGACGCCGTAGAAGCCTGGCCCGCGATGGACATTCTACTGCAGCAGGTGTCACCAATTGCCCTGTCGATCTTGAACGCTTTGCTGCCGGTGTTTCTGATGCTCTTCTCGAAATGGGAGGGTCACATCTCCCTGGCGACTCTGAATGCCTCCCTCTTCGGCAAGCTTGCTCTGTTCTTTATAATACAGACCTTCTTTGTGAGTGCCATCGCCAGCAGTTTGATGGCGAGTCTGAAGGACCTCACCGAGGAGCCTCTGGAGACGTTGCAGACCATCCTCGCCACCAACCTGCCACAACAGGCCAACTACTTCATCTCCTTTGTCTTCGTCCAGATCGGCCTCGACCTCGGTCTGGAGCTCATCCGGCTAGTCCCCGCAGTGACAGCTCTGTTGAGGAAGTGGCTCGGTCCCAACCTCTCTGAGAAGGAGCGTAGTCGCCCGTGGTTAGGGTTGAAGCCACTGAGTTTCCCAGTGGATCTGGAGCAGCCCAAATTGGTATCTACCGTTATGCTGTTCTTTATGATTCTCTTCGTGTACTCGGTTATGTCGCCCATCACCAGCTTCGTGATGGCGTTTGCCTTCACGACCTACGCGCTAGTCTACAAGATTGAGTACGCCTCGGTCTACGACCCGTCGAATGATACCGGTGGCCAGCTCTGGTCGAGGGCCATCCGATTCATCATCGCCTGCGCGGTCATAGCCCAGTTCACCGTGATGACGGTTTTGGCTATTAAGGAAGGCCCGGTCGTGTCACCACTGATGCTGCCGCTCTTCATTGGGACCATTCTGTTTTGGATGTATCTGGAGCAGCGCCACTTCATAGCGGCATCTTTCCTCCCGGCTAAGACCTGCGTCGAGGTCGATAAGCAGCGGCTCGCCAAGGGCTTTAATGCTGAGGTTTGGGATGGCTGTTACAACCCTATCGCTATGCGAAAGAGGAATAGCTCAGCCTGAAGTCCCTGATAGTATTCGGGAACTCCCTGGAAAGAGACGACGACGACGATCTCGAGTCTGTGGGTACGCCTAGGGATGCTGCGGCAAAGAGGAAGGCTGAGAGCCCGACTGAGCCCGACTACTACCGAATCTGCTACTATAAATGAAAGTGATGGGAAGTTATAATTATTATTGTCTCTCTACTTATTTTCATGTGCTCGTTCGTTCGTGTAATCCTATGCGTAGTTACCTGAGTGTATCTGTTTCATCTGTTAGTAGGAGTTGCTGTGTTTGTCCTAACCGGGAATTGAACCCGGGATCTCGACGTGGACGGGGAAGTCGCAGTTCGTTTTTTCATGCCATCATCGAGCGTCGCGGCTGAGCCATCTACTCCGCCGTTTTCTCTCACCGGGGACCGGTATGACCAGTCCACGTACTGGGGCCGATTCAGGAGGATGCTCGACCAATGCGACCCGACCACGCTGCTGCACAGGTGATATAGAAGGGGGTGATGGCCAAGGGAAACTTCAGGAAATCTTTTACTCGTTGGGTGCGCTAATCGCGTATGCCGCGGAAGAACGTCGTGGTTGTACTACTACTGAAGCGCTACTACTAACGCTATTCACTATTACTGCATTTCCACATCAAATTGAAGGGAGGCGATTCGGCTGGGCCGAAATAGTGAAACTCAAAAGCAATTTCATACTTATTTGGTGTGAAAAATGATGAAGCGAAACTACTCCGGGAGAGATTAACTCCCTCTTGTACTTGCGTTCTACCCATTTGCTACTGTCGTCCTTGAATAGAGTGTTGATCGACTGAAGGGGGGGAATGGTCGAAAGCAGTTGATATCCGTACAGTAAACTCGTCGTCTTCCTGCTCAGTACGAAGGAGATCTACGAGGCCCGTAACGCCCTGCATGATTATTACAATGGGGAGAGCAAGCTGAGCGATGAGGAGCTGTGGAAGGCACGAAAGTTGAAGGAATCTGCGGTAGTGTTTAAAAGGTTCTTATGAAATGCGCGATGGAATTGTGGGAGAATCTTAGGTCGAACCACGGATTACGCGAGTAGTTGAAAGATATCTTTCCCGGACAGATTGCAACTGTTCGAGTAGCACATATGTTCGGATGATCTTGTTAAGGGCGGCGGCGGCAGCGGCAAATCTGCTGTTGATTTCGTTCGCTGGCCCACCGTTCGCTACCAGCCCCGTTAAATGAACTAAGTGAAACTCAGACTCGATTCTAGTATCGTTCCTTGCACGTGAATTGTGGCTTCAAAATCTATTCTGAATTTCGCCCTTGGTTCACTGAGCACGTCCACTGTTATGACCATCCGTCTTCAGATCCATCCCGACACAGGTGACCTCATACCCCAGCCGTTTCGGATGAGCGGCTACGTCCCCTTCAACGGGCCTGTTTGTGTTGGCGCTGTCATGGCCAAGTCAACGCCAGCCATCGTTTTTTGGTCGGTCGTGAAAATGCAAGATGCCGGGATTGAACCCGAGTACTTCTCAGGCACTGGGTTAACCAATCTCAGAATGCCTTTGTTAACTACTTCAACAGAAACGCTTCTTCTCCTGTCGATGACGAGACTTTGACGTGGAGCTACATGGGAGCCGTCACCAGCGCTATAGCCATCGCCTATGGTCTATCAACGGTGAGGCAACCCCCTGTGTCTTTATTAACTCTGTTAAGACGTATGATGCTTTCCTGTCCCCTGGTCGTTATTATTATCGACTCTCTGGAATCTACCATCTTTCGTTTAGGTTGTGAAGAAGCGTTTGCCTCCCGCGAAGGCAACAGTTGTCTTGCGGTGGGTAGGGCTGCCTGCCTCGATGGTGAGTGAGTGTCTCTCGCATAGTCGTATAGTTTGGCTGGTTGCTCAGGTGGCATCATCCGCCAATTGTTTTATCATGCGCCATTCGGAGCTGGACACCGGCATTACAGTCTTCAAGAAGGGCACCAATGAAGAGGTCGGCACTAGCAGGGCGGCCGCTAAGAAAGCTCTAAAGGAGGTACGTCTCTGGGGAAAATATTCCGACTTCGGAGTTTCTGGCCCCATTATCAGGTAGTGGCATCCCGAGTACTGCTGCAGTTCCCCGTGTTTGGGGTGTCTCCAGCGTTTATGACGCTGCCTCCGATACAGAGACTCTGCCTGGCCTACCCTAGTCTGGCCCTGCCAATATCCACCACGGTGAGACCATCGCATTCTCTCGAACTCTGTCGAATTTCAGTCTTCCAACTTTCCGGCGTCGCTAGGAGTTCGCTGCGCGCAGTCATGGGTTCAGTTTTTCTACAGCTATGCGTATTGAAGGACTTATCGTCCAGGCGCGACGGCCAGGTGGATTGCACTGACCATACGTTACCACTCGTGCAGGTTCTTCTACTCTCATTCGGATTGGGCCTCCCAGCGAGCATCGCGGCCTTCCCACAAACCGGCGTGATACCGGAGAATTCACTCGAGCCTGAGCTGCGGGGCCACGGCGATCTACAGTACAATAAAGGCCTCTAGAGTTAGGAAAGATATCTCCCCGCACTGCCAAGATTTTCATTTGCGCACTGTGACGATTTCTCTGTGTAATGTGGTTGTTAGACCCGGTATATAACGACGTTTGAGCCATCATGCGCTGTGGTGTATGTGCTGCCGATTTCAGATTCAAGCTCGATCTGGTCGTTCAATTTTGGTTTCCCAACCGAATTCTTAATGCGTTTAATTCTAGTATGGATGGGTTATGGAATGTGAACACAAGTCTGAGAGATTCGTCACGAATTAGCCTTAAACCCATTCAACACAAATTCTGTCACGGCTTGTGTTGCTGCAATGGTGTAGAAGTCAGTGGGAAAAGAGGAAGTCACCTCGTCATCGCGATATGTAGTGGGCCGGTTAGTACATCGTGTTAAGCAGCAGGAGGTCGGTGGATCGATCCTCGTGACCCGTAATTTTAAACTTCTCGAGAAGCTGATGAGTCGGGGGTAGCTTGAGCCTGAGATTGCCCACGTTCCTGAACTAGAGTATCAAGTTCCTCTGTGAGAGAAGATTACCTAAACCTCTTCGGATACACTAACACTCCTAAGCTGCCAGGGTCAGTGGAAACCACAGCATACCGAATTGGTCTTCTGTGGCCTCCACTGACCCCCGCTGGCGGATGGGGGCTCGATAGATTCCGATGGTACCAGGCGTTGTTGATCTTATTCGTAGGTTCCTGTGTTCGTCGTGCTGAGTGGTTATTCTCACTCTAGCAAACCCAAACACTACGTTCGTTTCTTCGAGTAGTATTCATCAGCGTAGATTTCCAAGAAGCTTGGAAGTCGTAGCGATGACATACGACCGAAAACTGACCACCTTCGTGAAGTATCACCAGTTATCCACCAACGAGCGAAACTTGACAGTGAAAAGGAAGAATCAGTAATGGCCCTCGATATGAAAACAATCTGGAAATAAGTGAACCCTCTGAGAGATCAGCTGGACATGAAGCCTCGTGGTGATCATGAGCATCGTATCACAATAAGACCAACTAATAGGACTACCTAGGAAGAGTACATGAAGATTCCCACAAATGCGCAAAAGCGTACTCGAATAAACGGCACGTCTTCTGCGACACATGAACTGAGTTGACGGGTACAGCGGCCATTGCTCGGCCCGAGCAAAATATGTATGCCAACATCAGCACACAAGCACACTGAGCGTTGAGAAAAGACGGACTAATGTCGGCGACCATCACCCATCACCGCACAAGCAGGCAGGAATGAGAAAATTATAATAATAATCTAGAAGACCAGATAACAATTTCTAGCCTTTGATGCAGACCACCGGAGTCTGCTGGGTAAGAGCGATAACAGCTGCTAAACTCTGGTGAGAGCAATGCGTCCTCCTTCAACCGCCACGTAGATCGTATTTTCAGTGGCAAAGACGACGTAGCTTAGGTCGACGTGCTGCCAAGATTTGGTTGGGCAAACTGACCTCACCATTCGCTTGAGATCGTCTAAGGTGCCCCTCCCGACCGGCTCTACATCATAGCGCACGTATCGAACACCCTTGTCGCGTCGAACAAGTTTGAAGTGGCGGCGGCCAGTAGATCTGCCATTACACGTAACCTCTATACCCACAGAGTCGTACCGTAATATCCAGTAAGACAACTTGAGATGCGGGGCCACGGGCTCGACGTACTCGAATGAACCGGCGGCAAAGTTATGCGCTTCTCGCATGAACTCAATCTTCTCCCCTCGGAAGCTGGTAGTGAAGGTGTCACCACTTGTGAATGTAAGAGTGGTCATGTCACCCGCTTCAATACCCGCTGGTGGGTAGCGATCATCTGGCATGACCTGCCCAGCCAGCGCCAAACACGTTCCCACGTCCTTATACCAATGCCGAACGGGTAGGTTGATTGTGTACGTAATGTTTGTTACCTCCATCAAAGAGAACCAAAAAGTGGTGAACGCATGGCTAAAGGGGCGAACACCTTCAGGGGTCCACGGCGTGAAACTAGTATCCTCACCACAGAATGGCGGAGGTCCTTTAGGAGAATCCGGTGTGCAGCGGTCGAACGCTCCGAAACTAACGCCAACTCGATACTTATCATCCACCCCGACGGTTATACTGTATGCGTCATTTTTGTAACCAAATGTGCCGACTTCCGGTGTCGCTGTAACGAGCACACCCCCAGTGACGATGAGCCAAGGTGCGACGAAGTTCATCATTAAGAAAGTAGGGGCGCTGAGTAATCCGAAAAGCTATCAGGGGAAGAGACGACTGAACCATTTGCACTATAACTCAGTGCAGTGTGGCTATTAGATACGGGGCTCGAAGAAAAGATAAAGTTGGACTGGAGAGAAGCTAAGCAATAATGTGGTTCCTAGCTTTACTAAGCTAAGGTAGGCTTAGCGGAGCATGTATGCTCATGCACGCGAGTTCAAGGCGCATAAGAATGTAAGACGGTTTGCTCCTGGGTGGAAACCACATCTACGATGGACTATCTATGGGGGAGAACTGATCGAAGGTTCGTTGAACATCAGAAGAGCGACCAGCAACCACCGAATACAGCACAGAGAGCCAATCGGTATGGTATTTGACGGGCGTTCGCTAGCTTCAGAATTGTCTTCCTAGCGTACGTCGTGTGCAGCGTCGCTTGGCTCGAAGTTTGAACGTCAAACCCCCGTGCAACCGGGTGGCAGCGAGGCAGAGTTAGGCTATGTGAGTCGGAAGAGCGAGCTCCGTGACTGCTGTTGAGAAAAAATCCAACGCATAGCCCCCATAGAAGCTCTTTGTTTGCAGCTCACCGCCCAGACGGCCGCCACGTTAACGCGCAATGTCTCTGTCTAACTTGCGACCTCCACGGCCAGCTGTAATTCTTCCAAAATGGGTACCGAATGCTCCCGATTCCAGACTCAACCAGACATCGCCGTTTGATCTTGGATCTTGCAATTTTTCTTGTAGCGTTCAATCGTAGTAGAGATGGCTATTGAACTGGGTGTATCCCAACTCGTACAGCATAAATTCGGTCCGTGACCAACTCGGGTAATCGACGAAAGCGTTTCGCGCTGTTGATGCAGTTTAATTTCGGTCGCGCCTGAAAAGGGTCCATGATTTCAGGCAGTTGAGAATCTCAACCTGATATTCTCCCCGCCGGGGGTACTCGAAATCGAAATCTATCAAGCATTACTGACCTTATTCGTTGGTTACGGGCGGGAACGGTTTTGGGTAGCCGTCAAGCCCACAGGTAACACTAGGCCACGAAGGGTAGGAGTAAGAGTCGCAACTTATGTATGTGCGTGGCACGCACTGCGTGCAATAGTTGTCTACGGCGTAGACTCTACGCTATACAAGAATAGATCACTACTGCGCAATATGCTGTACGCATACAACTAGCCATAAGGCTACTCATCAAGACTGTGGCATAATGCTCTATCACAGCAGGAACTTCCCGAAGCTGGCTG